>JANHGC010006897.1:0-20998 GCA_027560395.1 Boaedon fuliginosus | reverse complement strand
TTGTTGTGCCGCCTCGAGTTCCCTTTGGGTGAAGAGAGGCGGGGTATAAATTTAATAAATTATTAAAAATTATTATTGCTCCGTTTCTGTCTGGGTGTTTTATCCTTGGGGTGGATAAAACAAGGATAAAACATCCAGATTATCCTTTGGAACAGCTCTGATCTGAATGACTAAAATTTCCATAGACATTCATTCCTCTCAATAGGTCCAACTTTGCCCATTATTTTTTTAACCAAATAGTTGCATATTTTAACATTTACCCATTTCCACATATTCTATCGAAGAACATAATGTGTGAGTCACTCTATTTCTCCTGCTAAGCACAAATACTTTGATTTTTGATGTTTTTATTCTGATTCATATTCCTCATTGCATCTTATGGTCCATCTACCATTCATTGCTAACCATTAAGGTCCTTAGGCAACACTTTGGAATCATCTGCATACTTCAGTACACACATACATTCAAGTACTCAACCACAGTTTTTAGGTCAACACAATAACCATATATTTATTCATACTAAATACGTTAAATAACCAAGTGAATATCACAGTCAGCATTATATTTATTCTAAGATACATGATAATTCCATCACATACCACTCTTGGTCCATTTATCAGAGAACTAATCTACTTGCTAGCTCTATGTTCTGCCATGGTTAATAAACAGTTCATAAGAAATTAGTTATCTATAAGAAGATCAACAGCCTTTTTACCTGGGTTAATGAATTATAACTACCCAGTCTCTGAAGGCACTCCAAAATCTTCAGAAGGCTATGAGAACGAAAGCTACTCTTGCCTTGATGGACAAGCCATGCCAAAGAGGAGGAGAATCCTCACAGATAATGCCAATCATTCTCTGCTTTCTTCTCATAAACACCCAGGGTCATAGAGGGATCATAAAAGGATTACAAATTGCACTTGGAAACACACTGGTACGGTGGGCTCTTGATGCTCTCTCTGAACTTAGTGGTTTTCTTGAAAACATTTCATTATTAAACCAGATAACATCAGTGACTCCCTTCCAGCCCTGAGGATAGTTACCAAGTTTGGTGATAAAAAAAGAAAGCCACCAAGCTCAGAAAGCACCAAGGACCCCACAATTGAACTCTGAGCTAACAAACATTATCTTCTCTCTGTAACACACTGGTATATCATACAATTGGACAAATATTTGAAGGTATCTTAAACCACAGTCAAAATAATGCCTAAGGCACTATCTCCACTAATTAAAAAGACCTTTTGGAAAAGCTCTATTTTCACCCATTCCTGGAGGGCTGCAAAGGTTGGGGCAAGTCTAATTCCCATTGGTGAGTTATTTTACAATACAGGTAACATAATGGAGAACATTTCCTTCTTGCTTTGGCCTTTTTACTACCCTATGACTAAGGGGTTATCAACCATTTTTTTCTTGAGATCTTTGTGTCAAATGGGTTGACCCTGCTTGAAGGAGAGAACTATGTTGGTACCTTGGCATCCATCCATACAGGGCTTTGTAGGTTAATAGCAGCATTTTAAATTTCACCTGGACACTATTGGTGGCTGGGTCTTCAGCAAGGTTTAATATGTCCATGCTGTGTAGTGGCAATTAGTTCACAGACCATTGCATTTTGTAACAACGGCAGTTTTCAAATGGTCATTAAAGGCAATCCCATGCTCTATATGTTGTTATAGGGCAAACATTCTCACCCAAAACTTTACAGTTGAAATCCTATATTCATGTATTTAGGAAGATACTCTTACTGAATTTAACAAAACTTACTTTTTAGTAGGCAGAGTAAAACTTTTACAACTAGCCCTTTCATAAATATTGGATGAAACTGAATAGGAGTTAAGGCTAAGCTAAGCTAATGGCAGAGAGAATAGTGGTGACAAAAGAGAAAATTGGTGGCCTCATCCACTGGTGCCATGGACATGATTAATCTCCAGGAAATGTGGCCTCTAACAGATGATAGACTCATAGAGTTGGAAAGGCTGTTGAACCATTGAGTCAAAGCCTCTGTGATGGAAGAACTCAAATAAAAACATCCTCAAGATCTCTGCTTGAATAATTCTAGTGTGTGGAAGCCTACCATTAGTTTGATGAACTGCTTTGAGTGTGAGGAAAATGATAAATATAGAAGTTAAAATATGGCAGAGTGTAACTGAAGTGTTACATCTGGAAACAGGTTTTGAGCTTTTTTTTTCTTTTTTAAAAACATTTATATTGCCGCCTACTCGCCCATGGCGACTCAAGGTGGCTTACATGAATATAAAAACAGGGAGGTCTATTATATTCTGCTTACATGAATATAAAAAACAGGGAGCTCTTGAGAAACTCATTGCCACCAGACTGTGATCTGACCATGACAGGGGGACCAAAGACAAGTCCACCAATGCTAGGTCAATAGGCACTGCTCCAACAAGAATCAGGGAAGTGAACACTATTCTTAGTTGGGCCCTGAAGGACCTGGGACAGGCCCATGGAAGTCATGGTTTCCATGAAATCTTGGGCTACCTCCAACTCTGCTCCCAGGGATGGCAGGTTGAAGTCCCCCAGCACTATAAGCCTTGGGAACTCCACCGCCAACCCTGCAGTGAGGTCCACGAGCCCAGTTAGGGAAGCTGCCATGCAGCAGGGAGGCTGGTACAGCAACAGCAGTCCCACCTGATCCCTTGAGCCCAATCTAAGAAAAAGGGTCTCACAGCCGGGCACTTGTGAAGCTTGTGCATGATATCCTTTTGGAGATTTGAGGACTGCTATCTACTATCATATTCACCCCTCAGTTTTTTTCTTTCCAAGCCTTAATGTCCAGTCTCTTGCCAGTCTCTTGCCAGTTGCCCTGTTCTAAAATACTCTATATCGTTGCTCTAGAATGCTAAGGTCCATTTTGATATAGGAGCCAACCAGGATGGCAAAATCTAGCTAGGCCACCGATACCATTCTAGTACATTTAGGGGAAACATGGCGGCCCCACAAAACCATATCAACCTCCATGATTTTCTTTACAGTCCCTGTGGTTTCCAACTAAACAACATCAAATGCTGCAGAAAACAAATGCTGTTTACGTTTGTGACGGTGGACTAGTATTGCTGCAGCAGTGGAGAGCAGCAATATAAAAAATTAAAAGTCTTTTACCTTCCAAAGCTTTCCCCGTAGCAGTGGGGAAAGCAGTGAGTTTATCCCACCATCTGGATGGTGGGATGAAGGCCTCAGATTGTAAACATACTTGGTAGCCATTGCCTGAACTACAAGCTTTGACAAGCATAATTTCCTGTTCCTAGAAGAAGCTTTTTCCAACCAATGCATTTTCGGAAGATGAAGATGCTTGGATACTTTCACATAAGCATGAGCTTAGCCCCTAATATGTCCATCTGTCGGGATACTGCAAGATAGCCTGGAGTCTTCCAAAAGTTCTGGGCAATAATAAATTGGAAGCCATATGCCTAAACATTACAAAACATGTATGCGTTTATAGGATCATTAAGCAATGGCAGCTCAACAATTTTGTTATCAACAACACGTAAAAAAACAATATAATCTTCTACTCCTCTCCCCACCTGTTCTCTTCAATGTCATATTGGAAATAAGCTGGCTGAATCTGATATATAATGTGAAGACAGGATCATGCTATAGATTGCACTTATAGTCAATTAGAAATCAGAATTAGGACAAAAGAGTTAATGATTGCCAATATAAGGACAATTTGCTGTTTTAGGCTGCCTTTCTCCAAGGTGATCTCAGCTAACAAGTTCAAATTCTAGAATTCTCAGTGATGGCCATGCTGGAGTCAGGAATGGTGAGAAATGAAGTCTACAAACCTAAAACCTGCCAGGTTGGGGAAAGTGAACTGTGTGGAGCTCCAACTAACTGAAAATGAGAGCAACAACCTATGAGAAACTTCAGAGTAGGGAAGCAAATTGGCATAAGGATTAAGGGTTCTTGTCCACTGATAGTGAGATGGCAGAGGGAAAGAGGGTGCTTTCAGATGACCTGTGATTGTGAAACTTCCTAATTTTGCACAGTGGAATTTACATACAAACCCTCTGAAATGCACATTCTTCAGATTTTGCAATACAGTTTCCTAATCAAAGAAATGCTGACAAAAATGTGTATGCTAACAGAGATGTGCATGAATAAAAATAATATTAGAAGCAGCATTCTGCAGGGAACAGATTTTGCCAGGAGCAAATTGCTAGGCAAAAAAAAAAAAGATTAAAAATGTACCCATTAAGTAAAACTTCATGTCAAAAGGAAAAAAAACACACACAAACCTCCCTACAAATGCAAACTTTGCCGAACAAATGCCTGTCAATGGAAGTATAACAGGAGAAACAGAACTTACAAAGAAGAAACTGAGATAAAACGAAATGGAAACCTTTGTCCTGCTCTTCTCTGTGGGCTGCTTTAATGGCATCAGTATCTGGAATGTCATAATTACAGTGTCATCGGAAAGGCTTCGAAACCCCGATGTGATCCACTTTCTCCGTGACAGTGATGCTGGCCTTGTTTTGCCCTCAGGTCAGATATACGCAGCGTCATTCCTCTGCATTTGTCCCCCCACCCCCAAACACCTGGCAGTTACAAAGAACATAGGCTGGATGGCAACAACCTTCCAGAAGATTCATCGGTGTGCCAGGAATTCTTTCAACCATGACCCAAAAGGCAGCTTCCCCAATGGGAATTGAGTGAGGAAAAACTACCTGGGAAATTGTCACTCATTTGCTATGAAGGAATCAGGTCAGACACAATTGCTCCCCTCTGTACATGGCAGTTTCCTGCAGGGAACATATTAAGCCTGAGGGGCAGAGGAGATGGCTGTAAAGAGAAAGAGATAGCATCAACATTATCCTCTCAAAACAAAGATGAGACACTGTTTTTTTTCTCTAGAAACAGGGCTTAGAAACATTTTCAGCAGGGTGGGAGTAAAGGAAAGAGGAGGAGAAGTAAACGATTGAAAGATTTTTAAATGAGGAAATTATTTTCTCCAAAGCAATCAGCTATCCTGTCTTTTAAATATTAACCTTTACTTTTGGCAAAGTTAAGCCGCACCTCTTTGGCTGCACGTTTCCTGCACAGTTCAAGGTAATCCAGCCATCACAAACCAGAGACATATTGCTGATTAATTTCCAACATTACAATCCATACAGCTTCATTTTTGACATTGCTACAAGATGTCACCAATACTCATAATAAAAAGTCTGATGTTGTCATGTCCTTCACTGTGGCACCAAAACATAGTAAACTATGGCAGCCTTGACATGATCATCATTATAGTGGGTGAGCAATTAATTGTTCCATCTGCCAACCCTGCCTTGAAATTAAATAACTTGATCATCCTCGTGACAGCGTTCTTGCTACATTCTGTTGTAACGTGTATAATGTTGCAACGATCGTAAATAATATATAATCACTGTAGTGAGATTAGCATCCCTTTAAAGATAAAAGATGCTCATTAATGCAATTGGCATTCAAACTGCATTGCAAGAAAGTGTATTCTGGTTTTTTTTAAGGCAGATCCTTGAATCCCCCTTATATTTTTCTTCCAGAAAATTAAGAAGCGGGGGGGAAATGACTAACCATAATAAATTATGTCATTGTGTCATGATAAAAAGGCTATTGTGGATGGGGATATGACTGTATTTTCTTTTTTATTTATTTGTTTAAAAGACAATCGGTTGCCTCAATGGCTGGAACACTCTTCATTTAGCAAATAAGAAGAACAGAGAATGCTCTGTTGCAATTTTAATTTTGGTTGAAGAAGCCTGAACACTTAAAACTGGAGTTTAACTCCAGTTAGTTAAAATGGAAATAGCCTTAGCGAGGTTGTGCTTTCTCTCTTGAGTACTGTAATCTAATATGATTAGCAGTTGGGTTGCATTTTAAGAATCCACTAAGTCTCAATCAGCCATGCTTTATATTTGTAAATAAAAGCAAATAGCATTAACATATTGTAAGCCTTCAATGAACTCTCATTGCAAACACAAAGTAATTTTTGTTTCTGCTTGAAGAAGTGGAGCTTTTTCATGGCAATAAAACTTGAAATTGGAACTTTTCATGCATTGAAGGAAGTAAGACAACAATATGGACATTCATGCCTCAGTTCATCTGTTTAGTCTCCAAGGTGCTACATCCCTTTTTTGTCTCATATACTTTATTACACTGTTTATCACCATTAGAGAGACCATATAATTAAATGGAATGCTAAAATGCTGTTTTTGCTGCATCCTCCAATATACCGTATAGGATACATAGAACATTTCTTGCAAAATTAACCCCATTATCCAGGGTATCCTTAAAGTCAATGTCTACCTGATCTTTGTTGAAATTAGAAAAAAAAATTCCAATATAGTATTGTGAAATTGTATTCAAAACAGCCAGTATTATTGATTTAAAGTCAGATGAAGAGGATTATAAAATCCTAATGTGAACATGTGTGGGGGAAAAACCAAACATGTTTTATGTATAGAATCATGCAATATAAGGATTGGAAAGGATCTTGAGGATCATGTATTCTACTCCTTGTCCAGGGTAGAAATCCATTACACCAATGTCCCTAAAAGCGGACCATATAGTCTCTGTTATGAAATGTTTCCAGATGTCCAATGAAAATCTATTTCTCTATAATTTAAACCCATTATTTTTGGTTTTATCTTCCGGGACAACTCTGAACTACACTTCTGTCTCTTTTTCTACATAACAGTCCTTCAGACACTTGAAGAATTGTGAATTCTCTCCATCACTTCTTGTCTCCAACTTTTATATAAAAAATATATATTCTGGGCCTCTTATTATCTTGGTTGCTTTCCTCTGGACAAACTCCAGTTTGCTAATGTTGTTCCTAAAACTAAGTCCCCAGAACTAGTATTCTTTATTGTCTGACCAATGCAAAACAGAGAAGAGTGATAAATTTTCTTGAAGTCATTTTCACTCAAAGCACCATTCTTCTTAATGTAACAGAAATGATTTTTAAAAACATGACCTTTGAAGGTAGTAATCCATCTCTATCACACTCCACATCTTCTCATATATTGAATATATAAAGAACCTCAACAAATGATTAAAGTACATCAAAATACAACATTTCAAGCCAAGATAACTTGATTCTCTGAGAAGTCATACAACAAGAACTTTGTCACATTTTCTATCATATTTGCTTTTGGAAAAATCTTCTTAACATCTATATGCTACCTATTATGGATGATCAGGTTGTTTTTGATGTCAATATCTACCATTAAATTCTGTTGATTTGATATTTACATACAAAAAATAACATTTATCACAAATAAAGGATAGAATAATGAGCTTAGCCCAATAGTTACTTACCAATTGTCACTGTAGGCTTCTAGAGCATTTGGATTTTAGTAGACCAGAATATAGATTAATTAGTCCAGAAAGGACTCAAAGCTCAAGTGGGTTACATGAATGAAAGACCAAGTGCCTCTTCCCATTCCCGTTTCGTCCTCAGATTGTCTTGTGAGTTGTCCCTGCATCCAGTTGGCTGGACTGACTTGTCTTGCATCCAGTTGACTGGGGGTGGCAACCCAGCTGGAGCAACCTGGCCACAGCAAGTCGCCCCAATCCACTTTCAAGAATAATATACTGAAACAGAGGCACTTCCCCTGCACCAGAAGAAACATCAGCCCTGGTTTATGGGACATGGGGACAGGGACAACTCATAGCGAGGAGGATCAAGTAAAACAATTGATGCTGAAATACAAGCCACCTGTGCATATCTAAACTTTGAGATGTTTAGTATTTCTTAAAAAGTCCAACCCTTTTGAAGAGATCCCAATTGGGAGGGCATGAAAGGGTCCTAAAAGTTGCAGGGAACACTCTTGGTGCACAATATACTCAAGTTCCCATTCTATGGAGAGTCTACCATTGTCTCCCCCTCCCTGCAAGTTGTTCCCATTTTTGTGTCCCATCAGCTGAAGCAAATGTTTCTTCTGGTGAGATGTTTCTTCTAAACATTTCCAAGTTTAGATATGCTCAATTTCATTGTCCTGTGGCTTGAATTTCAGCATCACTTCTGTCAGCCATGGAAGCCATATTTTCTCAGAAGCTTCGAGGCTGCCACAATTAGAACCTGGGAATTTGGGAGGGGGGAATTCTTAGTGAGTAGTAGATTAGACTCAATAACATTCTTTCTGAAAGTTAAGGTCAGGTCAGCTTGCACCTGGATGGGAATGGATGAAGGAATGGCTTCTAACAGAATGACGTCTGATGGGTGCAGGGGATGTATCTTTGATTTTCACTTGGGGAAGGGAAAACCTGGAACTTTCCAATTTGGGGTTTCCCAGATGTGCCAACATGACTTTTCTAATAAATTCTTACTTGGACTTTGTCTCTGAGTGCTGAATGGACATGGGGAGTTTCATTGGACTGCTGACAATTCATTTTACTTGATCCCCCTCCCTATGAGTTGTCCCTGTCCCCATATCTTATCAGCCAGGGCTGATGTTTCTTTGGGTAGGGGGAAAGTGCCTCTGTTTAAATAAAGTATTCTTGAAAGTGGAATGGGACAACTCGCTGTGCGTGTTCCCCCTCCCTGTTTCATACTCAAATTGTCCCAAGGTGGTGATTTACCTCCCTGTGAGTTGTCCCCATCCCTGCATCTCATTGGTCAAGGCTGATGTTCCTTCTCTTTCCCTTTCCCTTTTCTTCTGTTCTTTTCTTTTTTAGTCTATTTTATTATTTTCTGCCTTGAAGTCAGTTTTTGATTACTGATAGCTGCCCCACCCCCAGAGGCTGGAAAGCCTTCCGCGACTTTTGGAAGGCCAGTTTTCACTCTCCCCAGACTCCAGGGGCTTCCCTGGAGCCTGGGGAAGGCAGAAACAGCCTCCCCTGGGCTCCACAGGCACCCTGGAGGGCAGAAATAGGTCTTCCGTGACTTCTGGGAAGCCAGGTTTTTGCCTTCCCCAGGCTCCAGGGGCTTCTCTGGTGACTAGGGAGAGCGAAAATGGTCCTCCCAGAGCCTCTGCTCATGCCCTACACTTATCTGGCATCCACATGTATACTCCTGGGAGGGGTGGGCAGGGACAGCCAGTTGTTCTAAATAATGGTTTGGCAAACCAAATGTCAAATTAACATCCAATTTGTCCGAACCGGCTTGAACCAGCTGAATCCCACCCCTGAGTGTGGGATTTGCTCCTTGTTTATATACAGTAACTTGCCCTGTCAGTATTAGAGAGGGTGTGGCTTCCTCCTTGGTATTTCCTTGATTAGGCTATTGTTTTCAACTTGCTTGTTTGCCTGGTATTAGCCCTGCTTATCAGGGCATAGGCTTCTGGAGAGAATGTGCTCTGTTTTCCACTCCCCTCTTCTTAGCGCTTTTATTGTCTCTTTTGAATAGTGTGTAAATGTGGCTGCCAACTCTGTTACTGCGTTATTCTATGTGTCTATTGATGGCTGGTTTGTCTGAATGCCAAACTTCCAGGAATTCCTTAACATTTTGGGATTTAGCTTCCTCAAGGATGCTCACAGCTTCTCATTTGAAATTATGATTGAGGCTGTCCATGTGTTGTCGGATGGAAGAGTTTTCATCTTGTCTTCCGAGTGCTAGTTGAGGTTCATGAATGTACTCCTCTCGTCTTCTTCTGTCCGTCTTACACAGTTGTTACACTCCTTACATGTAGATGGCTCTTTTTTCTCTCTCTCTTGGGCTGCTTGGATTTCGGATTTATTTTAGATATTTGGATGGACTTAATTGGTTTAGTTGGCAATAAGTCTAGCCACCGATGTTTTCTTTCTATTCCAGTTTAGATATGCTGTTGCTTGGCTGCTGTCCTGGAGTTAGCATGATAACAAAGTATGGAATGATTTTCATTTTTGCAATGGAGGTGTGATGGAGCCTTTTCTTATTCAAATTAGTTTTGATCAGGGAGACCCGTGTTGACAGGAGAAAAGGAATGGAAAGCCTGTAGCTTGTTGCTGAATCTAGTAAGCAACTCTGAATCCTGCAACCTCAACACCTTGGAAGCCAGTAATCTAATCCAAACATACAAAGCCAGGAAGAAAAACTGTCTTCAGACTATAGGATTCATTGCTACAATTTCCCTGAAAATTGGATGAAGTGAATCTGGTTCTCTTATCCTAGCTGGGAGGTTGCTTGTGAACCTACCTCAGTGGAATAAGATGATAGGCAGCCCTCCCATAATCATGCCTTTTATAATGCGTGGGGCATCAACCGAGAGATTTAGAACGAAGCTGTATATTACACTGAAAAGTGCCCTGCGCTTGGCCTCCTGGCTTTCTATTCAGAATTGGTTTGGTGTCTTTCCTTTCCTTTTGCCCTTTCGCTCCCAGTCTATTTTACAGAAAACTCTCCTGAGTCTGAAGACAGTCTTTATTTGAAGGCATAGCTTTAAAACATCTTCCGTAAGGGATGAATTCAATCTTAAGAGATGCCAGTTCCCATCCCTTGGCCTGCTCCTTGGGAAGGAGGGAGGGAAGGAGTGGAAAAATATTTAGAAAAAAATGAGATCAAAGTAGAAAGCTTTATCAAATTAGCTCTGTTTCTCCTCCTGCTGCCCCTCTGAATTTTTCTCTCTCTCTCTTTATAAAAAGATACTATTCCAATTTGATGTATAAACTGTTTGCAGTTCTTAGTCTGCTTTTCCTAGTATGAGCCAGCTCCCCTCTCTCCCAAACTCCTGCTTCTGTTTCGTGGCTCCTTTTTTAAAAAAAACAATGCTGTTCAGATGGATGACATATCACTACAAGACCCTCCTACAGTGCTCACTCCAGTAATTTACCCCTGAGGGACTATTAGTCTCAATAGAAAAGAAGCTTGCTTATTTCAACTCTGTTGGAAGAGATGCCCATATTCATTCAAGACCAGTTTAAAAAATTAAAGAATAATTCTAAGAGCAATGGACATAAAAGGATGAGGTTTGGCAGAAACTAAAAATTGCATCCAGGGGTCCCTTTTGGATTGAAATTGTGTCTTTTCTGTCAGGGCTTGATAATTATTTCTAATTTGCAAACAGTTTCCCTTCCTTTCCCTTCCTCTTTTCTTTCCTCTCCTCCCCTCTTACTCTCCCTGTCCACCAGTAAAGGTGCATGGGAAATTGTACAATGGAAAGAACAGAAGTGAACAAGGAGGAAAATGTCTTCATTTGCCCCAGAAAAATAATTATAAAGAATTAAAAGAATAATTTCTAATCACCTTCCAGAATTGGCTTTGTAAAGGATTCTTTTCATTTATTTATTTGGCTTTGTCCTGGAGTTTGTTTCATGTGCTTCAGAAATGCTGTATTTATTACTCACTCATTTTTGCCTGTCCTATCCTCAATGCTATTTTCTACTTCAGCTTAAAACAGAAATATAGTGTACTTCTTTTAAGCAGCGGACTTAAAGATCTGCTGGCTTTGTTCGATTTTGTTGTCTTTATGGATTATTCACAATCCCAAATGATATGACGAAAATGGAGACTTCACTAAACAGACCCCTTAAGCAAACCTCTTAAAGGATTCTGCTCTTAACAATGTCAGATTATCTAGCTTCATGATGTAGAAGAGGATTAGAAGTACTTTACAATACTAAATAGAAATGCCAGCTATTGAGCCATTGACAGTATATGCAAGTGTCTAATGCTAATTTTTGAGTAAAATGCAGTTCAAATAAACCAATATTAAAAATATTAAAATAAATATTAAAAAGGGAACTTCTTTTTCTTGTTGTTGTTAGTTGCAAAGTTGTGTCCAACCCATTGCGACCCCATGGACAATGTTCCTCCAGGCCTTCCTGTCCTCTACTATCCCCCCAAGTCTATATAAGCTCACGCCAACTGCTTCAGTGACGCCATCCAGCCACCTCATTCTCTGCCATTCCCTTCTTCTTTTGCCCTCAATTATTCCATTCCCAGCATTAGGCTCTTCTCCAGTGAGCTCTTCCTTCTCATTAGGTGACCAAAGTATTGACTATATGCACTTTTGTTGGCAGGGTGATGTCTCTGTTTTTTAGTATGCTGTCTAGATTTGCCATAGCTTTTCTCCCCAGGAGCAAACATCTTTTAATTTCTTGGCTGTAGTCCCCATCTTCAGTGATCTTGGAGCCTAGGAAAATAAAATCTGTCACTACCTCCATTTCTTCCCCATCTGTTTGCCAAGAATTGAGAGAGCTGGACTCATGATCTTAATTTTCTTAATGTTGAGTTTCAAGGCAACCTTTGCACTTTCCTCCTTCAGCCGCATCAAGAGGGTCTTTAGTTCTTCTTCACTTTCTGCCATTAGAGTGGTATCATCTGCATATCTGAGGTTGTTGATATTTCTCCCAGCAATCTTAATTCCAATTTGTGATTCATATAGCCCCGCCTTTCTCATGATGTGCTCTGCATATAAGTTAAATAGGCAAAGAGACAGTATACAGCCTTGCCGAACTCCTTTCTCAATTTTGAACCAATCAGTGGTTCTGTGTCCAGTTCTCACTGTTACATCTTGACCCTCATATTAGGTTTCTTAAGAGACAAATAAGATGGTCTGCTACTCCCATCTCTTTAAGAACTTGCCACAATTTGTTGTGACAGTCAAAGGCTTTAGCATAGTCAATGAAGCAGAAGTAGAGTAGATGTTTTTCTGGAACTCCCTAGCTTTCTCCGTGATCCAGCATATGTTGGCAATTTGATCTCTAGTTCTTCTGTCTCTTCGAAATCCTGCCTGTACTTCTGGAAGTTCTCGGTCCACATACTGCTGGAGCCTAGCTTGTAGGATTTTGAGCATAACTTTGCTAGCGTGTGAAATGAGTGCAATGGTGCAGAAGTTTGAACGTTCTTTGGCATTGCCCTTCTTTGGAATTGGAATGTAAACTGACCTTTTAGAAAGAAATGGCAACCCACTCCAGTATCTTTGTCGTTTAAACCCCACGGACAGTACCAAAAGGCAAAATAAAAACAAAAGGCGGGGGGGGGGGACTTAGCCAAGATAAAATGCAGATCCTGTTAATAAATATATGTCTTCATTGGATGGAATAGTGCATGCCCCAAAATACAGATGTGCTATTTTGGAAATGTTTTTGGATCCAATAGATCAGTGTGTGTTTTTTCTCTCTTGCCCTTCAGCAACTCTATAGAAAAGCACTGACCTATCACGATTGGTGGCTATTAGCAGTAACATAATATCTAATTTATTGTTACTTATTAGTTTATTTTTTCTAGACACCCTAATTTTGTGCCCACCCCAGAGCTGCAAAAATGTTTGCTCCAAATGTTGCTTTTCCTCTTATCTATGTGTGGATGGAGTAAACCTACAATAAAAATCAAGATTTATTAGCTTTTTCCTGGGGTCCCCAAGGCTCGAGAGAGAAGATTATTGGAGTTACCACATCAGACAGTCAATGTTCTTGCAACAGTCATAAAACTTCCATTAGATGCTGATGGGAGGAGGGACTGGAGGGATATTTACTCCTATAACCGCTGCAAAGGCCTGAAGTCAAAACCAGAGATATTGGCTCACTTCACGCTGCTTTGATTTTGCTGTGTATGAAATAAATAATGTAGAATTAAAGTGAATCCCAATAAAAAAAGAGAGCAGAAAATATGTCCAAGATATTGACGATCCTATTTCTCAAATGGCAGATTATTGAACCTTGTAGGGTTTGTTGCACACACACACACACAAAAGAAAAAAAGGTGTTGCCTTTTTCTTTTTAATAAAATCCTCCATATGCACACAATGGATGTTTTCAGGAAAGGAATTTAATATGTTATTTATAAGGTTTATTATCTAAACAGCTGGGCCTTTGCAATGAGATACGTATCTTCCTAATAATGTCACAAATTGCTGGGCTCCCCATTGAGCTGATTTCAAGGATGCGGAATCAGTGCTGTTAATAACGATTCAATCAGATCAGGATTCATCTACATTCAGAGGGGAAGGAATGAGCAATATACAAGATGACATTAGTAAAGATTTTGGTGGGCATGTCACCTATTCTGCCCAAGTAGGGAAAAATGGGTGACATTCACAATATTAATTATATAAACATTAGGACCATTGATAGTGTTACTGTTTGTATGTTTGTATGTTTTGTATGTTCTGTGTTTTTCTTTTTTAAACTTAATAAAAATTATTTTTATAAAGATAAAAAAACAATATTAATTATTAATGATTTTGTGGGTGTAAGAAGGACTATGTAAAGCATGTATAATTTCATTTTTAGAAACAAGAAGTCAGGGTTGGCTGATTTGGTTGCTTACCTTCAAGATTTAAAAATTATGAACAATGGGGCAACAATCCAATTTGAAATGTACATTTCGGATCTGAGGAGGGCATGATTCAATTAAGGTTTGTGATTTAAGGGCAAACTGATTTGATTCCAACTGTTTTGAGATTCAAGATCTGATTCAGAAAAAGAGGAAGTCAACTGAATATATTGGGTAAATATTAAATGCCTGAAATGGCATCTTTGTTATTTGTTCATTTATAGAATGTGATGACACAATAAATATTGATATCATTATCGTGGGCCAAGGGAAACACCAACCCACCAACTCTTCAATGAATGAGCTAAAAATGGCCGTCACTTATTTTTACGAATCAGCAAAATAGAAATAAAAATTAATTCTAACTACTGTATGAACTTACAAAGCTTATGGTGAGAGAGGTGAAATATAAATTAAATTATATTAATTAATTAATTAATTAATATTGGACTAGAGATTAGATTTCCCCATTACTACAGTGCAGTGTTTCTCAACCACCATAACTTTAAGATGTGTGGACTTTAACTCTCAGAATTCCTCATGCTGTCTGGGAGAATTCTGGACATTGAAGTGCAGACAACTCAAGGTTGTGGTAGTTGAGTAACACTGCTATAGTAGCCTAGCTGAGCATGGGTGCTCCATCTTCTGCCTGGCTTGCTAAAGGAAGAAATGTGCATGACTACCAAAAGGACTTTACCAGCTTCTCCTCCTGGTGTGAAACAAGCTTCTGCTAGGCCTGTGGGAGGTTGTCACCCTTTATTTTAATGGAGCATTTTGTCCGCTTTTCAAGTTACTTTTTTTCATTGATGTGCAGTGATGGTGTTACAGAGCCATGGTGGTGCAGTGGTTAGAATACAGTACTGCAGGCTAACCCACTGCTCACTCCAGGAGTTTGATCCTGACAAGCTCAAGGTTGACTCAGCATTTCACCCTTCAAAGGTCAGTAAAATGGTGACCCAGATTGTTGGGGGGCAATATGCTGACTCTGTAAATTGCTTAGAGAGGGCGGTAAAGCATGGGAAGTGGCATGTAAATCTAAGCACTATTGCTATTGATGCATACTACCACCACCACCCCAGCATATCCAGTACAACAGATGTCCATATTGATTGCTGGAAGTTCTGGAAGATGTCTCAGAAATGTGGCAAAGATAAGACAACATGGAGAAGGGCACATTACTCAAAGAAGCCTTCAAACTGTTCAATAGTTACCTTGCATGTTTCATAGCTATTTGGATCAATGGTTGTTCTTCTGTGACTACAGCAGAGTCATAAACTAAGATTATCCTGCCAATGAAGCTGGGATCTTTGATGATTTGTCAGCAACATCAATAAAATGCTGTCGTGGGACTCTAGAATTAAAGATGACAAGTTCCACATATTCATAATCCCAGCTCAAAAAGCACATTCTATTTCATTAATAAAGGTTATTAATACTGCCATAGGATTTATGAGAGTGCTGAAGTGGGAGCCAATCCATGCAGCTTATTGGCAGAGATGTTGAGTGAATTTTCAATGGCAGCCTTTAGCATTTAGAGCTCAATCAATATTTTAATGCAAACTGTCCTCCTCACTTTTTGCTACTCAAGTATTTTTCTCCACAGTATTTACAAGACAAATTGTGTTTTGGCAGTGCCTTTTTCAAAGAATATGAACTTAAAATCAACAACATCAGAATCTGATCCCTGTTGTTAGTTTCCGAGCAGCTGACAGTGAACAATTGCAGACAGAACTAGAAGGCAAGCATCTGGGGGTGAGGTGTCAAAAAAATTCACGATGGCAGCTGTGATGCATATGAAAAAGGAACAGGACTTCTATCACTTAGTAGCAGCCATCTTGACTATTTTTGACCCCATGGGGATCATTGACATCCCTGGATGGAAGAATGGTCTCAGTGAATGTTCCACTGCCTTACGGTAGATTCTGGCTTGTGACAGAAGGCATTTCTGTCATTCAGAGGACTCTTGCTTAACAGGCGTTGTAAAAATCTCATTTTTTCCCCACTGTGGCTGTTCAAAACTTTACTTCAGCAGCATTTGAAGACCCACAAATTGATCAATTCTGTTCAAGACAGGAGAGATAAGTGCAAACGTTACACCACTTTGGAGACCTTTGGATGGAAAGAATAGAAATGTTTCTAAGATGTTTGGTGGCCTAATTTGCTCATAACACTGAGATGGAACTTTGGAGCTGTAATTCTGGATGCAGGAATTACTAAGAAGATCAGCATGTTTCCAGAGTTTGGTGCAATTCAGACTGCAATTATGAAAGATGAAGTCTTGTTTTATCTGACTGCTACTCAGTGGCATTTGCCTTTATTAAATTTAAAAATTCCCAATCTATTTTAATATTTTCTACAAGAGTCTATTCAGGCTCTATGGCTGTTCAGTGTTGCTAATGACACTCTTCATTACTATTCACCTGAATCAGTTTAAAGGATTTCCATGACAAAATTAAATCAAAGCTTTATATATGTATATTGATATTCATTATTGTAATTTTAAATGCTAGTGAAGTGACTAATGTAAGTTCAAGAACCACTATCCCCCTGTATTACAAATGGGCCATTTTTACCTTCCTTTTAAAGTAACTCCAATATCTGGAGAGGTTAGCATTTGATAGTATTAATTTAGTTTTATAAAGTAATTTTAGTAGTGAGATAGTAAATAGTAAATAATTACTATACTATAGTATATAATTTTGTCAATAGGGGCTGTTCCAAGTGACATTCTGAATTTACCAGGGGTGAAAAGCATAGGAGCAAAAGCAAGGTGCTTTCAGGGTAGAACATCTGGATTGGGATCCCTTGTCCTAACTACTTCTAATTCAGGTTCAGGCACCCCAAACAGAATCCCTTAACTACACCACTCTGAACCCTGGGCAGCTATATTTCCTTCTTTGTTCTCGTTTATCCTGGTGAAATGCTCCCAGGATTTGTCAAGACCAAGAGGTTTCCTTTTCTTATTGGTTTTTTTTTTTTGGGGGGGGCGGGGGAAGAGAAAATAAATAAATAAATAATGAAGCAAATGAAACCCAGTGATTATGACACGAGATGCAATCTTTGTGATCTCAGGGTGCTTTGGAAACCACAGATGGAGTCGGGGAGGCTGCAGTCAGAGTGCTGCGGGAGCTAAATCTAATTATGTTCTTCAATTTGCATAATTACCTATGCAAGCAGAAGCATTACGCTGAGCTGCAGGACCAAACCATTACAAAACTGTATTAAATCTCACACAAGAATTTGCACAAGCCTTCAAATACTACCCTATTATGTATGGTTATTTGTAACCTTCTACTATTGCTTTTGAAAAAAACAACAACACAGAATGTAGTGCTTTAACAAATACTGTGAACAAAGTAAACCAGTCCAGGCTGAAGCCTAAATCAGCCTTCCTAGTTCCAGGCAGATAAACTGGGCAGCTATCCTCTGCATCCTGTGTTAACAAAGACCATGCTGATTAAGGATAGTGGGAGTTGTAATCTAACCCTTCTAAAGGGTACTAGGTTCAGGAAAGATTTATAAGGAAAGATTTATAAGCTAATAAAAGTGAGGCAAAAGAAGGAAGAAAGTTGCCCTCAGACATTTTTTTTAAATCAGGAAATCAGGATCAAGAACCAGGAGAGTGAAATATTTTTGGTTTGCCCTCAAGATGCATTTTCCTAGTTAGCCATGGATATTGGACCTAATAGGCTTTAGTTTCAGTACTTGAATTGTTCATTAAGAATCCTGAAATGCCCCGAGGTCTCTATTGGGCTCCAGGCATGTGACATGCAGGAACAGAAATATACTGTCAAAGGCAGCTGTTATTCTACTGCCTTTTAAAATGACATTGCAATCTATAAATCTTAATGGATAGCTTCTTTTACAGCTGCTTACCCCAAAAAAGCACTGCTTGCAATGAATGAATCTTTTTAACCATCCACTTTTATTTTTTTTTCTAGCCTTATTATTGCTAGTAAATCTATGTAGTGTTTTTCTGTCTCTTCCCCCCGCCCCCACATCTCATCTGATCTTATTGCATACAGTAAATCTTTTTATTCCTTTTCTACCTTTGAGTCACATGATTCTACATATACAGATGAGGAGTCATTGTTCACCAAATCTTTTTCTATTGGGTTAATGTCTGCAGCCTTCCTGGGATCATCCATCACTTAGGCATTATTGCCCTTGAACCATAGAAGTTGCTTTGCCTCTTTCTTTTAACATGCATGAATAAATAGCCCTGGTCTGTCAGCTTTGCGACAGATGCCAAGAAGCCCAGAGCTCTGCTGCCCCAGTATGTAAGCCACTTTCTCGAACATTACAGATGTTCCAGATGTGGTTTACAGAGTAGGCAAAAAAGGGGAAAGTGCTGAAAAGACTCATTGTCATTTTCTGATATCGATACACATTGGGAAATAGTGTATTTAAAAATGTGTATTTAAAGTTCAGATTGAGACTTTTGCTTAATTTATTTTGTGAATGCTTTTATTGTTTTAATGTCTTTTAAATTGTTTCACTTGTTTTAAAATTTTAGAATTGTAAGCCACCCAAAGTCACTTGGTTGGCTGGATGACTGTAGAAATTGAATGAGTGAGTGCATGTATAAATGACCGAATGAATTAGAAGTAATGAGAAAATAGATAAAAGTTAATTTTAATGATGGAATTTTATAATTCCACAGGTGACACTGATCCACACTTTACACACAACTTACCTCAGCATTTTATTTTTTATGATAACACACACACATAATACAAAAAAAAAATTGATCAGCTGTGGCTCAGACCAACTTCATAATGAAGTTCTCCATACAATAGGAGAGGAAAAACAGGACAGTTTTTCTCACTAGTTAATTCAGAAACTTTAGTATATTATCATTTTTGGGGAGAAAAGAATTCCTGCTGGATAACTTCCTGTTGGTATGCCATAAGTGGCTCAGGAGAGGTTTCTGCTTCCCCCATAATTTTGGAAGGAAATCAAGGAGGAAGAATAACCCAGAATAATTGGATGAGGGAAAGTGACTGCTGGGAATATATGTATGGGGCGAGTTTAATATGAACTCTTTGGAATTTGCCATGTCCATAACCATTTCAAATTTAAAACAGAGCAAAGGACATAATTAAAAAGACTTACTTAGAGGTATGAAACCTCTACAATGAATTTATATCTCAGGCACAGTGTTTGAGATTGGGTTTAATTGAATACGTTTTTTAAACTCATTAGCAGGATTGTTACATTCAGCTGTGTTTCATTTGATTTTGTATTTGTTCTGATTGTCTGATTCTAGCAGGAGCAAACTGCATATAGTGGCTCATCCCAAAGCCTAAAATAATGGTAGTTCAGTATGCTATGTGAAGCCATCCCACTGAAATTCCTCCATAATGTTGATTTGAGAATGGTTAAGAACACAAGGTAGCCAAAATGGTTTTTGTATGCACTGAGAAGAAAAACACTAGCTGGCAGAGGGGAAACCAAGAATTTCAGAAGGAAAATATTTGGAAAAATAATTTTAAAGAAGACATTGTTGCTTATCCAATAGCTAAAACAAACGAACTCCACTTTTTGTTTCCAAGTTTCTCTTGTATCAATTAAGTGAACATCTTTTAGATGCTTTTTGTGTTGTCAGAAATGAGGGCTAAAATTAGTTATACACCAAAGACATTTTAATGAATTAATTCATGCTGTCTTTGCAGAAAACATATGGCCAGGCCAAGATGCAGATGGATTTGGACTGCTGAGGTAGTAAGTTACAATCTTTCTGCCAGAATGAAATCCCAATTACAAAGAGTAAGTTACCAGGTAGAACAGGTTGCAGAAGTCCCTGTTTGGGAAAAGGGATGTGGCATGCCACTGCCATGGTTAATATATTATGTTCCCCCTTCCCAAATAGCAGCATATGGGGGGGAAAGTAATGCCATTTCTTCCACATTCATCCCTTGGGTTCATGAAGCATTTTCTGTTCACTGTAAGCCTTTTTAAAATGAGCTATTTATCTTTGATAGCCTATTTTTTGTTACTGTACATACTCATGGATAAACTGTGAATTTTAGGTTCCAAAATACACCACCACCACCCCAAGTGGGTAATTTTATCCACGAATAGACTTACCAGTGAGAATATATAGTTGAATTTTTCCTCAGCTTTTAAAAAGTATCTGTATACCCCACATATACTTGTGGATAAGCCTATCTGTGGATAAATCCAAAATTTTCACCTGCAGATAAGCCAATTGTAAAAATTGAAACACAAATTATTTTTAGGGTTGGCTTGTCTGCAAGTATTGCATTTTCATGCTATTTTGATTTAAAATTTGAAGGTTTGCTTATCTACAGATGGGGTTATCTGCAAGCAGTCTGTAGAGATGTTCAGTCATTCAGGACATGGTTGTCCCAAACGTGCTTTTTCAGGAGGCAACTGGACTTTCTTGTTTTTGCTTTGAAGACATTTCACTTCTCATCCAAGAAGCTTCTTCAGCTCTGATAGGACAGTGAGGAATGGAAGGATTTATATTACTTGTAGACAGCTTGCATCCTTTTATAGGTTTATAGGTTTTATAGCACTTGGAGATTTATCTGTGGTCACCTGAGCAGTGCTCCTGGTTCCTGTAGTCTGCATTTTTTCTGAAAATCAAAGAATATAAATCCTTCCATTCCCTACCATCCTGTCAGAGCTGAAGAAGTTTCTTGGCTGAGAAGCGAAACGTCTTCAAAGAAAAGAACAAGAAAGCCCAGTGCCTCCTGAAAAAGCCCCATTGGGATTATCTGCAAGTATATTTATTTATTTATTTATTTATTTATTTATTTATTTATTTATTTATTTATTTATTTATTTATT
>JANHGC010006893.1:14870-26531 GCA_027560395.1 Boaedon fuliginosus | reverse complement strand
ACTCCTTCCTCAATCAAAGGAGAAACTATAATGACATACTCCAGTGACAATCTCATTTTTCTCAGGCTAACTTCCACACAAGAAAATCCTTGATTGTAGTCAGGAAGAATGCCTAGGAACCAACTTTCAGAAAAGAAGAAGCAAAGATACTAGATTAGAACATATTCCTGTTGTTCTCTTATGTATTAACAAAAGATCTGATCTGGGATATTAGGAGGAAATATTTATGCTTTCTCTTTCTTTTCCCTTTCTGGAGAATATTGCATTTTTGGCTGGTATGGATCTGTCCCATTTGTCTTTTGTTCTGCTTCTCCGCCTTAAATTTGATCTAAATCTTAATATTCCCATGCAAAATTGTTACCCAGACATTCTGTTTGCTCTTCCTCCCCAACAAAATCTTCCATTTCAAAAGAAACCATAGGCACCAAAATCCCACTTTAAAGATTTATTCCAAATAATGCACCACCACGGAACAAACGAATCTACAGCTTTAGACTTACAGCTCTAACATTACCAGCACTCATATGCATGCCTTTTGTTCATTAACAACAACAAAAATAAAAATTCATTGAATTTATATTCTGCCTGACACCCAGTGACTCTGGGATGTTTTATAGATTGTTTAAAACATTAAAAACAACAAGACAAAAATGAAGAGTAGAGATGACAAGAATGACAAAACCAAGCCAGAACAAAGGAAAATAACCCACACAATCTAAACAGCGTTTCAGTCTCCTCTCTTAATGCCTGGGTCTTCAATCCCCTTTTAAACTGTGGGGTGAGAGCCTTTCAAATCTCGGTTTGGGGACTCATTTCTGAGGGCAGACACTGCTAGAAAGAAGGCATACTTCTGGCGCCTCAATAGATGACATTGTTTAATCAAAGGAACAAGATTGGATCAATCAGGATGATACTATGGGAGAAAGCAGTCCTTCAAGAAACATGGCCCTATGCCAGTAATGGCAAACCTATGACCCGCATCAAAGGTGACATGCCACAATGTTTTGGATGACACACCCCTGTTCGCCCAGCGACTATTCTTGGAAACACGCCCCATTCTTGTGCAATTTTTGGAAGCTATGGGGGCCTCATGAGAATGGAGTGTGTTGTTGCATGGTTCCCAGATCCTCTAAATGCCCTGTTGGTACAGTGCAACATTTCAGGCAAACACTGCCCACATTCTGGAGTTCAATCCTGACAGGGCTCGAGGTTGACTCAGCCTTCCATCTTTCTGAGGCTGGTAAAATGAGGACCCAGATTGTTGGGGCATATACAAATAATGCTTACATTGTAAACTGCCCGGAGAGTGTTGTAAAGCACTATGGTGTGGTAATATAAGCCTAAATGCTACTGCTATTGCTAAAAATCCCACAAGAGTGGAGTGTGCTTTTGCACAATTTTCAGAGAATACAGATGCTACAGATGAGCATTCTTCAAAGCCGCTTCAAGAACGAAGGCTTTGTGAAACTGGGTAAACCGCAAGAGAAGACCACCTGAAAGTGGGAGAGAGGTGGGAGAGAGAGAGGCGGGAAGAAGGAACAGCAGAATCAAGTTAGGCATTTCCAAATTTTTGACAGAGTGAACCATCATGGCCCTATGTCATAGAAGGCTTTATAGGTAACACTGAGCACCTTGAATCGCACATAAAGGCAAACTGGTTATCAGTGCAGAGCAAAAATGTAGAACACATTGCAGTAGCCATTAGATGACCAGTGCAAGTGACCAGCGAAAGGCCCCCAATTTATGGATAGTACATGTGTTCATAAGTTCTTGAGTTTGTGTTCCTAGGAACCCTTAGACCAGTGATGGCTAAGCTTTTCGGCATTGAGTGCCCAAAGCACATGCACATCCCCAAAATGGAATAAGCGGGTGTCCCCTGCAGATGTGCCCCACCCATCATGTGCCCCATCCCCCACACATGCACAGTAGAGACCCAAAAACCAGTTGGCCAGTGGGAGGCACGTGCATGCATGCATGGCAGTGCTGAGCTGGGGCGATGACTCATGTGCCCACAAAAAGGGTTCTGCGTGCCACCTCTGGCACGCATGCCATAGGTTCACCACATGCCCTTAGACAGTCCTGTCAGGGAAGAATTAAAAAAAAGATTTTCTATCTTAGCCCAAAAGAAGTCCAGATGTTCGACATTTCGGTCATTGTTTCAGGTTTTAAGCTAGGAGATACTTCCTCAATTCTGTCTAGGTATAAATAGGCAATTGATCTCCCGTGGGGGTATGGGCAATGTGAGATGCTCCAATTCCCATCGTCCCTACTCAATATGGTAAATTGTGCAGGCTGGAATTGGCTCTCTAACAGTATCAATCATTCCTGATTCAGCAGGATTCAGCAGGATTCCTGATTCAGAGGAAACACAAAGCGGATCAAACCATAATAAAGTCAATTACCTCCCTCTGAAATGAAGTCCAAACCTCAAAAATGGACATGTTTTGAATTCACTTAGAGACGTGGCTCGGGGTCAACTTTCTAATGCTCTTCTCATAAATGAAGAAAGGGAGGACTGCTTTACGTTCCAAGGCCTACAACAAACTTTCTTCATCTTCTACAACCCCGAGGGAAGCCGGAGTTTGAAAACATCCTGCCCTTTGGCCCAAAGCAAATCCAAGAACAGGGATGTCTGTCAGCTCTCAGCCTTGGTGCCTGATATGTTGAAGAATGATTGCTGGCATTTAGTAAATACCAGCCAGTCAGCTACCTTGTTGATATTAAATAGGAAAATCCATGTTCAGATTAATAACCCGCAGAGGCATCCCGACATATAACCACCTGGAACGGGCTGCCAAACACGGGCAAATTTTTGAGAATCAAGAGCTGAAGCAGCTGTTTCCACTCAAGAAAGACAAAAGCAGGAGCACGTGTAACTCCAGCGGTGCAAGATGAGGTTATATGAAACATGAGGACAGATGACCTGGAATATTACTGGATATTAAAACAAAGAGAAGGGTACCAACTGCCAATAACTGTCAGAAGGCATTTCGGCGGTTGCAGCTTTGGCAAGACAGACATAACTAATTTCACCCTGACTGGCTGAGGTATATTAAGCTGTCAGTCTGGATGATAGGAGTTTAATCACCCACAGTAGATGAAAGTCTTACTCATCCGCTTGCTGGTGGGCTTGAGCTCCCCTCACCCAAATCCCACAATAACCCAGGGGGAGAGAGTCCTTGTGGAGAACATGGGGATGAAATAGAGCCATTCCCAAATACTGCCTTCCTTTTCTTGGGTGTTAAATTGCATCGTCCTCCAGAAGTGAGAAATTGTAGCTGTTGCTTTTCTGCACTTCCTTCGGGAAGGTGATTCCTACGCATGCAGGAAAACGCCACATGTACCCTGTTTCCCTGAAAATACAATCTCCCCTGAAAGTAAGACCTGGCTTGATTTTTATGCATGCACCCAATATACGTGTGCCCCTAACTAATAGGTTACTCACTGTATAACATCCCAAAAAAATAAGACCTGGCGCCTTTTTTGGTGGCAAAAAAAGTATGAGGTAGGGTCTTATTTCAGGGAAACACAGTAATATGTGATTAGGCAGTAGCTGGCTAGTAACGCTTGCAATCTACACACACACACACACACACACACAAATACACACATACCCCTTCTTTTCCACCTATGGCTATCGGGAGCATGCCTCCTTGTCCTCTTCAGGCCATTTCTCTGCTCCGAAGCCTGCAAATTCTGACTCCTGCTGGATTTGAACCAATTTCCTGCCACTTCCCGGGAATAAGAAATCAATTGCTGTACTTGCCATGTATTTGAGGTTATTCTTTCTAGAGCTGCTGCTGTGTTCAGATCTCTCTTTTGACACCCTTTAATACTTGTGTCATGTAAGAAAAGGGTAGTGTTGTCTCATAAAAGAACAAATGCTTTTTTTTTGCCTTAAAGCAGAAATATTCCAGAGGTTGGAGCTCTGTTCGCCTGGAATATTTTGTGACATAAAACACCTAAACTCCCCTTGATTGGAATTGATCTGATTTGACTTAGTAAATCAGGTTAATTAACTGAATATTCTGGCTATTTAAATTCCCCAGATTAACTATTGCTTACACATGTTTGAAGTATTATTTCATCTTCTTACACATTAACTTACGGTGCTTTCATATGAAAAATACTAATTGATTTCAACATTTCCTTTTTCCATAGCAAATAGTGTATTGGAGAAAAATGCAATGAAGTCTATTAAGTGCAGTGTAAAATAATTATCTGTCCACTATAATATATTAGCATTTAAATCAGTAGAAGCATAATAGCTTTGAAAATAAAACAAAACATCCAGCTTCATTAATTTATGCACTGGCCAGAAAACACATACAAAATGAAAAAAAGAAAAAAAAATTGACTCATTCGTAGTGCTTTCTTTGCAGCTGTCTCATATTAAAAAAAGCATATTTTGTAAATAATATTTCTGATAAAATAAATGATCCATGTAAAGTGGGCATAATTATTTAAAATTGATTTTTTTTTAATTAAGGAAAAACTACATTGTTCGAAGCTGAAGTTGATTAGTGCCGTTTTTTTTAATTTGCTAATAGCCTGCTCTTACCAGATGCTATTTCTATTGTCATCACATCTGGAGTAACTGAAAGAATATTCAAATGATATTATGCAACGCAGTAAATGTTTTGACTTAAATTGCTAACTTTCTTTATTGATCAATGAAATGTTCTATAATCTGTAATGAATGGGCATAGATGATGAGGAGTACAACAGGGGGGTGATTATTTGATTAACTAACCTTTCCTCCCTAGATTTTAGCTGTTTTATTGGGAACTACTGGAACCTCTTCACAATGGTTTATTTTCTCATTAAATCCACTTATCCCTGGGGAAACATATCTCAGTATAATATAAAAAGGTGCTTGAAAGAGGAGATCCAGAACTGAGCTAGCTAAGCTTATGAAAAAGACCTGTTAAGGAAGCCTTTGGATTTGATTGCAGTAAGAGTTTTATCGTCACTGAAACACTGGACTTGATTACTAATATAAGAGTTTCAGTTGGTAGATCCCTTGCCACTATGACAGATGTCTGCTATAGTTTCTGCATCTTCTTCAGGTAAAAAATTGTATAAAGAAACAATTGTGCCATCTAATGTTTTGGTGTGATCTAGCCAAAAATTAAAGCTTTAAGGTGTCATTGCATATATCTTTTTTTTAAACTCTCCTTTAGAAATCAAGGAAATATACGTGTACGTGGTGGACAGCCGCCTAGAGTTCCCCGTGACAGGGGAAATGAGGCGGGGTATAAATACGAATAAATAAATAAAAGTGCAGAAGCCAAGAAATCTTGGATAGAAATGCAACCATAGCTAGAAAAGATGACGCAACAACGTATTGAATTGAAGCCAGAAATATATATATATTTTTTAGGGATTATACCAGAAACTTATAACCGACATATTATATAATATATATATATATTAAAAAAAGGAAATACAAATGTATTAAACTTTGGCTGGGGAATGCCCTGTTATTATTTGGAATGCATTGTACTGATGTTGACATGTAGGTGTTAGAACATGCGTGCAGGTTTTCTCCCCCCAAGTGTTTCAAAGACAAGTAGCATCTTAATGCTGGGTGAGGCTGTCTTATATTTATGTGAAGTTTTCTTTTCTTTCCTTCCAGGAAATGCTTTCAGACGGCGCACTTTTATTTAGAAGATAACGCGTCCCCTCGAGTGATCTCCCTTCCCCCAGCTCCAGTCTTTCCCGTGTCAGGTAGCGTGCTTATAATTTGTTTTACGAAGAATGGCTAGTTTTAATCACGGGGATTAATGCATCGTTTTGGTAAATAGGATTGTGAGCTGACGAAGAGGCGTGACAGGAGCGTGATATACTTATATAATTATGTGTTGAATAGACCCTCCATTCAGGCTTTTGCACTCAGATTATGAAATCTAAGGATTCAGCACAAAAACATCGAGATCGGTTCTCTGTGCAGAATGGAGGCTTATGTTCTCCTTATAGTACAGTATTTGGGTATCTGATCTGTTCTAGAAGTTTCTGAACATGGTACATGATCATGGGCCTTTTCCACTTTGAAATGTCATCGTGAGTGACTCTTGGTCTTCTGCGTTTCTAGATGTGGTTCCTAAAAGGCAAATTAATTCATTGCTTGACCATTTTATATTTGTGAAACCACATTAGAGCATAAAGGAAAGAAGTTTAAACTTTAAACCTATTTTATCATCGCCTGTGCCACCTTCATGTCTGTATATTTACCTAGATATATGAAGAATATGTCAGGTTTAATTACCATTTGTAGACATTAATCCAAAAACCACTTCTGAAGAGAGAGATAAAAGCTCAGGTGCCTTGCATTTGAGAAAATATAAAATTCTGTAAAAAGCTTCAGTTGACAACGAACAATGACAATCCCTCTCTCAACGCAGACCATGTGCAATACAGTCATAATATGCCAGTGAGCAATTCTCTAAATAAAATTCTATTCAAAGAAGGTTTATTTTATGCTGTGCTCCATCTTGATGAAGTGAACTTTCTAAGCAGCCTAACAGTTGCAAGCCGACCTTCATATAACTTACTGCATCTTTCCATTTTAATTATTTATTTTGCCACACCTGGATCTTCATCCCTCGTGTGTTTATATGTGTGGATATTTGTATACCTCCATCCCACTTTATGTAACGTGTAATTTCTACGCCTATTACGAGTGTGTTTGTGTCTTGTCCCTATAGTTAAGTGGTACGGCTGCGTATTTAAAACGAAAATTAACGTGCAGTCTAATTTCATTAGGAAATAGATTTTGACAGCTTCCTTCACCAAGGTGTGAAATTATTCTTGCACATTCGTGCAGTTTTATGCAGGTTTGAACTGCTAATTTGATCTGTGCATTCAAGCCTGTTCAGATGAAAGAAGAGCAGATGGATCCCAATACAAAATAGCAAATGATTGTTAGCTTAAGCTTTAAAAAGTTATTTAACTTAAATAAGGGAACATCTGCTGACATAGATAGAAGTTTTTTTTTCTCCCAATGTTTATTCATTGTTTGAAATTACAAAGTATGACATCAGAAGAACAACATACAAAGCAACCTATTGATCATATTGGGGGAGAGGTGGGTAGTTCAGTTTTTTATTTCTAAGATAATCCCAGTATCCCTCCCCAAAACCTAGAAGAAACTCAAGAATAATAAACCACATCATTTGAATATTTTATGGGGAAATGCCATTCAAAGGTAATTCAACTTTTAATCACAGAAAATGTTTAGATATACTTTAGCCTGTTTTGACTTCAGTTAAGTTGAGGACCTGAAAAATGTGTAGGTATCTCCCTGAAGTTATGAGTATTTATTTGGAAAACATATATGGCCACCCGCTTAATATGCAGATTTCATCCAGCGAAAGGCACTCAACAAAAGCAATTAAATAAATAAATGAATACTCTAAATATCACTGATATTTAGAGTCAGTTTTAAAAAAAATTAAAAAGAAATATTTAAAAACTCTGCCTGGAGTTGATTCGAAAAAGCGAAAAAAATAGAAAATGGTGAAATAAGGCACTCAATTACAATGTGGTTATTCTAGTTTTCAGAAGAACCAATCAATCTTAGACCAATAATTAAATGCATATCGTTTGCTGTGCGGAGGTATATTTTATCGTAGAATAGATAGGCTTGGATAAATGTGCACATTGCATGTCTTCAGAAACAATGTTCCATGTTCCACTGGTGCATTTCAACAATGGAGAGACCCATCTCCTGAACATGTTTATAAAGGAACTCATGAAGACTTGACTGGCTTTTCCTGTTCGGAAATAATAACTTTAAAATAAATACTTACTATTTACATTTACTTTATTTACCCTGTTTAACATTTCTTCTTCCCCGCCCTTTTCTTTTCTCAATTTACCTTTAAGACGATGTTGGAGCAATCCCAACAAAACATTTTCCAAAACATGTTGCGGATTTGCATGCCAGTAATGGGTTTGCTGAAGAATTTGAGGTATGAACAATTGCTCCTTTAAAATTAAAGGCACAGTTGGAAGTATATTCATAAGTGTGTGGGGGGGTGGGGGGTGGAAATCAGATTTTCTGAAATTTAAAAGAATGAAATGTGCAATGTCCATATTTATATATGGAAAAGACATGTTTAATCTCAGCCATCCAAACAAAGTAGATTGGGTATGTATAATGATTAAGTTGAGTGTATAGTTTTTCATCTTAACATTTTCAGAACATAAGTTTCTGTATGAAAAGAACATGTGTGTGGTTGAACCACACTTTTTAATTACTACAGTAGAAAACTGTAGTAATAAGGCTGCAAAATGTACACGTAAGAACTAACTTTAAAAAGCGCAAGAAACCCAGGGGTGGGTTCCTACTGGCCTAACAACCGGTGCATGATGCGCGCGCATCACTTTGGGGCCGAAAATCAGCGGAGCTGGTGGCTAAATCACCTGTTTTTCAGGCCTAAATTGATGAGGGTGAGGCCTGCGCTGTGCGTGCATCACCTCAGGCCCGAAAAACAGCTGATTTAGCCACCAGCTCTGCTAAATTTAGCAACTGGTTCGGCTGAACTGGTAGCTAAACCAGCTGTTTTTCGGGGCTTGAGGTGATACGCGCGCCTCACCCGGATTAATTTAGGCCCAAAAAACAGCTGATTTAGCTAGCAGTTCGGCCGAATCGGTTGCTAAATTTAGTGGAACGGGAGCTAAATCAGCTGTTTTTCAGGCCTGAAGTAGTGTGCGCATGTTATACGTCTCATACTGTAGGTGTGAGGCTCATGGATGAAGACCTGGCTAAAAACTACATTCCTAACTGCACTATGTTCCTAAATGTGAATTCACTTGAACTCGTTTCATTCGACACAGCTGAATTAATCGCCCTCCGTGTTTAAGTGCAGCTCTCTTTTAGATCCACAGGACTGTAGTTTAAACCACTGACTTTTGCTTCTGCCTTTTCTCCTTTTTCAGTGGACTTCTCACTCGGTAATTTTTGCTCTTGAAGCTGAGCAGTGGTTAGGTTTTGACAAAACTGGGATGTCTCACCCAGTGGTGATATTCGAAATTTTTTCCCTACCGGATCTGTGGGCGGGGCTTGGTGGGTAGGGGCTTGGTGGGCGGGGCTTGGTGGATCATGTGACCGAGTGGGCATGGCCAACCCCACCTTTTCTCTCCCTGTAAGGAGCGGATCTTTCCCTTGCAGGTGGAGAAACGGGGCAGCTGGGCAATTCCCTCCAGGGAAGTTTATTTATTTATTTATTTATTGGATTTATACCCCGCCTCTCTTCACCCAAAAAGGGGAACTCGAGGCGGCAAGTGAAGTTCGCCCCACTGCCTTGGGATTTTTTCACCCGGACTTGAAAGGTTTGGGGAGAAGGACTTGTTGCCTTCTCCACAAGCCTTTCTAGTCTGGGCAAAAGCCTCCCAAAGCAGCGAGTTTCGGCCCCCGGCTTCGAGACTTTTTGTGCAAAGTGGAATGGAAAGGTTTGGATTAGAGAGGAAGACCCTTCTCTCCAGTCCAAAACTTTTCATTCTACTCAACAAAAAAACATCGCCTGTAGCGTTTTTGTGGTGAAGTTTGCCTTAAGTGCTGCTAGGGGCAGCAGAGCCCCCCTTAAAGCCCACGCTAAACCGAAGCTTGCTGCTGTTAGCGCCGGAGCTTTAAGGCGGGCTGGGGGTACTATGACCTGAAGTTCACTTCGGGAAAGAGCTAAGAAGCTCTGGCCTTCATCGCCTCCTCAGCTCTTTCCTGCAGCGAGCTTCGCTTTAGTGCCAGGGCTTTAAGAGCTGCTGGGCCTGGGTGCTTCTCTGCAGCACAGAGTACGCCCCATGACCCAGGGGGAACAAACTTAACGAAGCCTGTTCTTAATGCCAGTGAGGGCCGTGGAAGTGATCCACAGGAGGCAGCCCCTCCCAAGTGCCAGCGTTAAGAGCAAGCTTCGTTACGTTTGTTCCCCCAGGACATGGGAGCGTGCTCCATGCTGCAGAGAAGGGGACAGTATTTCTTAGTGATGTTTTGAAGCTGCTGCTGCCAGGGAGTTTGTTTCTTTTCCTCGTGAAACAGACTCTTTCATGGGAAAACTCCCCAGCAGCGACAGCCCCAAAAGAGGCGCTAAGAAACACTTTAAAGCAGCTCTGGCAAAAAAAAAGCCAGTGTCGCAATGGAGCCGCGCAGCCTCCAGAGCTGCTTTAAAGCAGCTCCAGCAGCCTCCCCATTGCCTCACAGCTGGTTTTAAACCTTACCTAGCTCAGCTGGCGCATGTGGGAAGGTGAGGCAAGGCCGGGCAGGTGGGAGTGAGCTGTTTAGCTCAGCTGAGGCACGGCAGAGCTCTGCAGCGCCATCAGCTGAGCTTAAAAACGTATAATTTAGGGCAGGAGGGCTGGGGCAGGGAAGGTGGGCAGGGCTAGCTGGGGTGATATTTATCGATTCAGCGAACCCCTCCAAATTATCGCTACCGGTTCCCGAGAACCGTTGCAAACCGGCTGAATATCACCACTGGTCTCACCTGGGAACTGCTGATTCTGACCTTAATTCTGAATAATAAAAATGAAAGTAAAATGGTTTCGTTCACTGTACTTAAACAGAGTGTGCTCACAGTATAGGAAAAGAGAAACATTTGGGAGTCTTGATCAATATATAACAGAATAATACACTGAATTTTACCTTATTCAGTTTCGCATCTTATATTTGCGAGACTCCCAGTGTACGTTTGGTGGTTAGTTTCATAAGAACACATGTATACATCATTGATTTTCTTCTCTAGGAAGCAATGCATGAGTAATATTGATTACATGAAATATTGAAAACATTAAAAGTAGTCCCATTAGATACCCAATTTCTGTATCTTGCATCAGTGAAATAGAAATTTAACTTCATTTGCAGTTCATATATTTTGCCAGTTCTATGCATGACTTATTTGCATGTTTTAATGGAAACCTTGCCATTAATATTTTTATTTGCAAAACAAGTTTGCATTTACTAAGTCACTTTCTGTTGAAGACAATACTACTGAAAAATCACAAGCATTTTTATGCATTATGCATTGAAACAGCAACCCATGATTTAAGATAGCAAAATGATGTATTTCCACTGACTTCAATGAACATTGTATTATACATCCAGGCAGTAAAATTATGCTTCAAAATGATTTTAATGGCATGCTTTATATTGGAAATACTCATCAATGTTCAATTATGAACATGTACATACCTATATATGTGTATCTCATAACCATAACTGCTTTCCATTGTATTTGTAATATATAAACATTCATTTGTGTGCTGTGAAATTTGATTTATTTTTATTTTTTGCATTCATTCCTTCATTAGACACTGAAAGAGTTTTATCAGGTAAGGAATCATTTAAACAAATCTTATTTTAGTAAAGAAAGAGTGGCAAGATATGGATATTTGGTGGGGTGGGGCCATGTATGCAAATATACATGTGTATTCAGCAGCATGTTTTTATTTCCTATTTTTTTTTCAGGAAATCCAGAGTTGCACAGTAGATCTAGGTATTACATCAGACAGTTCTAATCATCCGGATAACAAGAATAAGAATAGATACATAAATATTGTTGCCTGTAAGTAATTCTACATATTATTTGTTGTAAATAATAAGGAGCCTCGGTGGCGCAGTGGTTAAATGCAGCCCTGCAGTCTCTGCTGACTTGTTCAGCAGGTTGTCAG
>JANHGC010006889.1:28044-38868 GCA_027560395.1 Boaedon fuliginosus | reverse complement strand
GCTTAGTGGTCATGTGACTGAGTGGCTATGTGATCATGTGACTGAGCCCACCCCAGCACTTGACCACATAACCACGCCCATCCAGTCACATGACCACTAAGCCATGCCCACCAAGCCACGTGACCACTAAGCCACACCCACCACTAAGCCATGCCCACAGAACCGGTTGTTAAAAAATTTGAAACCCACCCCTGCATTAGACGTGTTTTAAATTTAGGTTCAACATTCAGCCATAAACCAAAGCACCAAGCATACTGTGCTGAAGATAAGAAATGTCTACAAAGAGCTCTAATACATGATAGTTCCAGATAACTAATGATTATCAATTGATAATGGGATTCACTACATGAAAAAATATTGCAAATGGCTTCTAGTTAACTGACATGTATATCAATGTATAATGCATTGACTTATAACCCAATATATACATAAAATTTTCTAAGCCATGCATTTAGTCAGTAAGCTGCCCCATACAAATTACAGCCGAATTTAATTTCCCTTTGCCAGACCCTCTCCCCCCATCATTTTGCACCAGCATTGATCCTCTGCAAAAGCATTAACAGGAGGAAACTTGCAAGGCAGGCAGTCTCTATTATTTTTCAAAAAAGAAATTAAATTGTTACCAGATTGCAAGCATCTTTTTTTTTTCAACAACTACAAAACATCAATACATCTTTGCCACCACTTTCTAGTGTTATTTTGAAAGAATAGTTGTAAGTGGCTGCTTCCCCCTAACCACTTTTATATCACTGTGATGATAATCAGCTACTCCATCTTTTTCAGGTGGTTTTTGTTCCCACTTTGAAAGTCAGGAAATCACAAATTCAGCAGTGGTGATGTATAAATTAGTTCAGCAGAATTTCCTCAGGGAGACCATATATTAATAAGCCTACTTTACTCCCGACTCTAAAGCAAGGTAAATTGTTAGTGTCTGTTGCAAAATATAAGTTTTCTAGAATTTTATCAAAACAGCAATGCAATGAAGTGCATCATCCACAACTTTCTGTGAATTTATTGAAGGGTGACTGGAGTTTCTATAATCATGAAAAAAAGACAAGGTCAAAATGTCTGAAACCAAGTGACAAAATGTATATGCAATGAATAGTTGCCATAGGGCTAGATGACACATTTTTGTAGAGAATGTAGTTGGGGGATAAAATACCTGTTCAAACATAAAGGCATAAAAGGTAACTGGTTTCATACTATGTGATAAGCCACTTCATGCAGACAATCAAAAGTTTCTGTCATTATACATTACATCCATGTTCCTTTTTGTTCTCATTAACTGATCAGTGAACCTAAGGTCTCTGATTATGACTTTGTCTACTAATTTGACTCCAATAAACTGCAACAGCCTATGTTCAGATGCTGTGGAGAAGCATGATGAGTTCTAAAATAACAAACAGAAACATCTGGTGATCTCTGAAGCACAAAACAGAGAAGAAATTTTATAAAGCCTGATGACATTGAAAATTATCTTAATTTCCTATTACATTCAAAATATTCAACATATGTACTGCATGTTCACCAAAATGGGCATTTATGATATCAAGATTCAATAGCATAGCTGTATGCATTTGGGAGGATTCATTCCAACTGCTTTTTTTAATAAAGATTTTTAAAAAAACACAAGAAGGATGCTTCAAATTTGCATAGTGGATACAACTAAGCAGCTGGAAATTTAGTATTAAAGATTCATGGGGAAGTCTGATGAAACAGTTTCTCTGTTGAGATGGAAGAAGAATCTGACACCATGGAATAATCCAGGATCATGATAATATGGTATTTCTTTTAATATTGTTTTCAGTTGATAAAATATTAAAATGAAATTAGATTTAAATTATGAGAATCACAGTTTAACCTAAATCATTCAGGAGGTTTTGAGTCACACATTAAATGCTTTCTTTGACAGATGTTTCCATATGGGAATATTATCTTTGTTTCAAATATGTAGAGGGCTGCCAGGAAAAAGATGTGAAATGCTTTCCAAATTAATTTTGTTAAAAAACTACAAGTGTGGATATCCATGACTATGTTAAATTTCTAAACTAATCAGTAATAATATGGAAATCAAGTAATGCATGGGAAGTATCAGAAGCTATAGCAATCTTGTTCATACGTTGCACATCTCTCATGTGGATAACACTGATGTTTATGGAGAAGCATCTCTAAAGTTTAGTACCTTAGACAGACTACAGAGTTATGACCAGGGGTGGGGTTCAACAATTTTAGCAAGGGATTCTCTGCCCTGTTGCTGAGTGGTTGTGGCCATGGTGGGTGTGGCCACGTCAGCTTCCTACACCATGGTGGAAGGGAGTTTTTCACGCTCCCTGGGCTCCAGAGACTTTCCTCAAGCCTCTGGGAGGGTGAAAACAGCCTCCCCCAGGCTCCGGAGACCCACTAGAGGCTGGAAATAGGTCTGTTTCCAGACTTCTGGTACTTCCGGTAGGCCTGTTTTTCGCCCTCCCCGAGTCTCCAACGGTCTGTGTACCTACCTGGTATCCAAAATGGGCAGCGTAGAAATTCCTGGGAGGGATGGGCAGGGCCAGCCAGGAGTGGGATTTGGGGGTTCTACAAACTGGGCAGACCCTTAGCAAGAGGATCTCCCAAACCCCTAGCAGCCCACCCCTGGTTACGACCACAATTGAGTCCAAAATTTATGTTGCTAAGTGAAATATTTATTTTCCCCATTTTATGACTTTCCTTTCTACAGTTGTTAAGTGAGCCATTGTATTTGTTAAGTTAGTAACATGGTTGTTAAGTGAATCTGGCTTCCCACCATTGAGTTTGCTTGTCAGAAGGTCGCAAAAGCTGATCATGTGACCCCAGGACCATGCAACTGTCATAAATATGAGTCAGTTGCCAAGCTTCTGAATTTTGATTATATAACCATGGAGATGCTGCAACAGTCATAAGTGTGAAAAACGGTCAAAGTCACTTTTTTCAGTGCCATTGTAACTTTGAATGGTCTACTCCATATTTCTGCCCAGTTCAATATAGCCTGCAAGAGGCTACTGAAAACTCCAGCTGTTATTTTCATGACAGTCATAATGACTGTAGGACATTCCTGGATAAAAAAGATTTGAAAAATGGCTTTGAGAGCTGGTTAATCTTTGGTCTGACATTTAAAAAAAATTAGATTATTCTTTAATTTTGACATCTGGTTTCTTCAGTCCAAATGACCAGCTTTGATCTCAATCTCTCTCAGGTTTTTACAGATTCCTACCTTCTGATTCATGGATTATTTCAGATTAAAGCTGTTAATTTAACCCTGGCAGGGAAATACCAGCTGCACACCTGTACTCATGACTGCTAGTTGTCTGTGCTTTTTTTTCTAGTGTATGGCAATCTTCATTATTTTAACAAAAAGAGACACTTTTGACGTTTCTTATAATTCCCAGCAGTTGTGCCTGGAGCATTTAATGGTATCTTCCACATCCCATTATAAAGCAAACCCTTATTTTGGGATCTACTTTTGTTTCAGAAATTTGACATAGCAGTAGATGACAAAGAAACATGAAACCCACGCTCTAGAAAAATCCAACCACAAACCCAAACTCTGGCTAATAGACAACACCGTAATCTGGCCACATGGGAAAGAAAAACTGGACAATTTCTTCACACACCTCAACAGCCTACACCCCAAATTACAATTCACCATGGAAACAGAAGCTAACAACCAACTTCCCTTTCTGGATGTCTTAGTCTACAAGATATATATATACACACACACACACACTGTTTTCCTGAAAATATGACCTCCCTTGAAAGTAAGATCTAGCTTGATTTTTACACATGCGCCCAATATATGTACGCCCCTAATAGGTTAGTCAGTGGATGACATCCTCTGAAAATAAGACCTGGTGCCTTTTTGGTGGCAAAAAAATATAAGATAGGGTCTTATTTTGGGGAAAACACGGTATATATGATAATCTATTTAACTATAAGTAGTAGACTTACTGCCATATAATTCATTTCTTGCAATTTATGTCTGTCAGAGTCTTGGAGCGTTTTATACAAATGCAGATAGTACTTTCATAGCAACTACAATTGGACCAGCCACCTAAGCACCACAGTCACTAACCCAGGCTGTCAAACTCGTGGCCCGAATATGTCATGCAATGGCCACACCCACACCCAGTTTAGCAAGGGGGAAAAGTCCTGATACATCACATGAAGAGAAGAGCCTCGGTGGCGCAGTGGTTAAATGCAGCACTGCAGCCTATCTCTGCTGACTTATTCAGCAGGTTGTTAGATCAAATCCCCAAGCTTAAGGTTGACTCAGCCTTCCATCCTTTCTAAGGTCGGTGAAATGAGGACCCAGATCATTTGGAGGCAATAAGCTAACTCTGTAACTGCTTGGGGAGTGTTGTAAAGCTGTGATAAGTGGTATATAAAATCTGAGTTCTATTGCTATCCATGTTGTAAGCTGCCTAGAGTCCTTTGGGAGTTGGGTGGTATAAAAATGTAATAAATAAAATAAATTTTAAAAATGATGCCGGCGTGATGAAGTGAGCTTGACATCCCTGCACTAACCAAACATCCCTTGATCTCAGTGGGGTTATGATATCGTTTCCCTTTCAGTTGTTGAGCAAACCACTGTGATCATTAAATGAAACATCATACGATAGCAACTGATGACTTTATTTCCCCCTTTTCTATAAACTCTGCTTGTCTCAAACCAGTTGTAAAGCACGCAAATGGTGATCACATTTATTTATTTATTCATTCATTCATTCATTCATTCATTCATATTTATACCCCGCCTCATTTCCCTGGTCAAGGGGAACTCGAGGCGGCTTACAATAATAACACGATTACAATACAAATTTATTAGATTTATATCCCGCCTCTTTTCCGCAGTCACTGAAAACAAAAATCATTAATTCTGTCCAGATGGGTCTTAAGTCATTGGAGGTTGTGTTAAAATTAAAAAATAAAAATAAAAAATACACACATGAACACATGCAACCTATTCTTATTAACTAAAAATTCAACCTATCCCATCTTGTCCATTCTGGAACAAGAAGAAGACGATTAGACAGATTTTTTTTGTTGGGGGTGGGGGTGGCATTCTCCTTTGGGAATGCTGTTCATCTCTCTATTTTGTTTCTGGATCCAGATTATTTTATACCACTGAAACTTTGCCTGAGGATTCAAGGATCATAGAATAATGAAAAAAATAGATCACTCATGATAGAAAGAAAATTACCTTACCTGTTTTTCTCTTTCAAAGCAATCGCCAGGAAGCAATAGGATTTTTTTTTTAGCTTTTCTTTATCAAGACCAGGAAGAAGAGAAAATCTTCAGACAATATTGTAGGAAGCCAGTTTAGTATTTTTACTGTATACATTTGATTGCCTTCGTAGTTTTCACAATTTCTTCATGGCTTTCTATAAATGCTTTGATGCATTTGTAACATAAAAAGAAAGATATCGAGTGCTTTCTATTTTGATTTTAAAAAAACAACCCTTAAGATAGTTCTCTGAATGTGATAACATCCATAAATATTCTCTCTCTTTTTCTCTCTCTCTCTTTCTCTAACTTCATCATGTTTACCTGTTTCCAGTGGTAATCCCAGTGCATTTCCCCCCCAGATTTAAAACAAAGGAAAGTTAGCCCTTTTCAGAATAATAAATTAACCTGGTGATAATTTGGAGGTGGATGTACAGATAGGTTCACATGATCAGTTTTATACAGAGAAGATGAATGGATGACTTATACTATAGACAAGTGTTTCTCAGACTTCGTTGATTCACCGCCCCCTTTTAGAAAAAATTGAATGCTTAACGCCCCGTTGCCAAGCCCCATCCCCAGGGCAGGCGGGGGGAGGGTGAGCTGCCCAAGCCCTGACCCACCCATCACTAACAACCGCACTGGAAGGTCTCAGTGAGAAGCCCCTTCCCTCCCTTGGCTCATTGAGCAGGTGCAGCATGGGAGCTGGCTGAATCCTCTGCTGCCCACTGATTGGTTCCTGGTGCCCCCTAATTCCACATGGAGCTTCCAATGCCCCCTTAGACTGCTCCAACGCCCAGTGGGGAGTGATTCCGCCCACTTTGAGAACCACTGCTATAAACAATATACACACAGAGAGAGGCCAAAATTAACTACTGAGCAGTTGCTGTTATTGATTTAATATACTTTGCAAGAACTGAGCATGCCGTTTCCCAGCATGGCTAATACTAACCTCATAGGCTTAACATCAGTCTGGGTAAATATGAATATTATATTTAAAACTTGTACAACTGATAAATATCTTGAATTCCTTCTGTTGGCGTGGAAATATGGTATTAGGATAAAACATGTTGGAGTAATTCTTTAATCCTGCCTCAGCTAGTGTGAAACTAATGTATAAGGAATGCTCCATTATAACACATTATGTTTCTTATGTCTCTTCTTTGCTCCAAACCTTCAGTTTTATTTTGTAACTCTGACCTTCACTGCTCTGATAGGAAATGGAAGCTGGATTGTCATTTTCACTGAATACAGAAGACTACAGAATATAACTTCTAATGCTTATTGTTTTTATATATTGTTGTATGCCGCCTTGCGCTCCCCTTGACCGGGGAAGAAAGGCGGGATATAAGTGCAAATAATAAGTAAATAAATATAGAAGTCCTGTTAAGGCATTTCATAAACTCTGTCCTCTAGTTAAACCTCAATCCCATCAAGATTTTTTAAAATAATGCTGCTTTCCTGCAGGCATCTATATTGAGTAGGCATTTGCATTTTCAGTGTGAATTTCTGCCAAAGGTAGGTGTTTGTACAAACAACTGTGTATACGTTGCCTTCCATTTGAATTAAGATTTTTAAAGATACAGGTGTATACAACACACACGGAAGCCAGTTTATGAATTCTTTCAGAAATTGATCATTGAATTGATGTCAGTAGGGAAAGCAAGCTGATGGAAGACCAAAAAAGGACTAAATTTGAAAGATCGCTTACGAGAGGTAGAGTGAAGAATTTATAGCTTTCCACATATTGCTGAACTACAAAGCATTATTTATCATTAGTTATATGGGATGAAGCTGATAACTGATTTTTCTAATATGGAGGACCATAGATCCCTCACTATTTTATTAGCTGAATGTCTGCTATTTCACCCTTAAAGAAAGAAGAAATCCCTAAATACCAAACGAGATGAATAAATTAGAAATAAATAAGTTTTGCATTTAACCGTACTAGATCAGTAAGGTGTGCAGCAGTATGTTCCATTAATGGTAAGCAATCTTAATATTATGCTCATGCTCTGAACTTGAGTTGGAAGGAAAATATTTGCTTTTTTCTATGGTGAAGATTTATGGCAAGTCTCTACTTGTATTCTCAACTAGAAATAATAAAGTCATATGGCTAAGGCATAAGAATGAGATAAGGGAGACTGCATTTATGCACTTCCAGGTTATTCCATGTCTATACCCATCAATCAAGGAAACTGAGTAGGAGTTAAATAAAGCTATTATTTAAGAAAGCAGCAAAGTAATTCAACGTGCTTTTTTCTCTTATACTCTGAATCTGCTCCATCACAAGCACGGCTTGCTAATTGCAGTGCAGCTAAAGCTAAAGCCACATCAATTACACAGTAAAGAAAAATAAAATCTTCTGGACAAACAATACAGTCCTGATGGCAACGGCATTGTTCTCTTGCTATTTAATTATATTAATTAACTGAAGACCATTTTGCAACTGAAATTCCAATCCTCAGACCTCAGTTTGATGGCAGCAGCTGACAGTCTTGACAGTTCAATCTGGCCATTGTGAACAATATTGAGGTACTGCAGTCTGAAGAAAGCATTGTAGGATTGCTGTAGAAACAGAGGCAAAGAAGTCCAACAGTATTTGTGTGTGATGCTGAACAGAAGTACGAGCTTCATGATATGTCAGGAGAGAAGTATTTTCCATTTAAGGATTCAGATGGCCAGGCACACCATAAAACATAGAAATGTTGAGTTCAGATGCTTCTTCTAAATCAGTTTCTCAGATTCCATGTATAAATTCCAGGTCTTATGAACAGATTATTTGGCAAAGCAACGATTAGTTGGGGGACAATTTTTAAATATATGAAGATATTTGCTTCAAAAACATAATGGGGCAGTTTAATGTTATTATTTATTTATTTATTTATTTATTTATTTATTTATTTATTTATTTATTTTATTGGATTTATACCCCACCTCTCTTCCCCGGTCAAATTATAATGCAACCCAATAAAAAAATCAAATATTGTACAATCCAGATCTCCATTCACAAATGGAATAAAGGGACTTCTTGATCAATCAGTGTTTGTAAGTATCTCTATCTATGGGTATGCACAATTACTAGAAGCCATTGAGGAGTCAGAATGGAGCAGTGACAGTTTCATGTGCTTGCCTTAAGACAACTTTAATTTGAGGAACATCTTTATGCACATGACTGATTAGCAACAACCCGAGTATAACATGGCTTATTAAAGGTAAAATGTTTTACCAGATTAAAGAGAGCTAGCCAAGTGTAAGGATCATACCACCTGCCCCGTCCTGAAACATAAAAGATAGAAGCAAGGACACTTACAGTAGTGATTCTTAACCTTAAGCAACTTTAAGATTTATATTATATTTCTCTTATACATACACACACATTTATATAAATAAATATATTTGTATTATATTATTATTCATTCCAAAGTGACTGTGGGTGGTTTAAAATTCTAAAATGATAAAACAATTAAAACAGTTAAAAACAATACAACTGGTAAAAAATATCCAAAAACTAAATACAAATAGAAGCTGAGGTAATTAATCAACTAACAGTAAAGCCAAGAAATTGGGCCCTTAACACATTCCAAGCCTCAGGCCTGATAAATGGCCAAGATTTTAAAGCCTTGTGAAAGGCTAACAAGGTTAGGGACATTCTAGTATGCAAGGGAAGAATATTCCAGAAGGCAGAGGCTGTAACAGAGAAGGCTTGTTTTTTTAGTTCCTGCCAGTTGGCACTATTACATATGGTAATAGTGTGATAATATAATGTAATGTAATAATGTAATGTAATATAATGTAATAATATAATAATTTACTGTACTATGCTATACTATGCTAATAAGAGGATAGGATCTTGTATTGAGCAACATCATTCTTGAGAGGTTCCAGCTTCAACCTCAAACTGTCTACCGTGGACCTCACCCCACTCCTAAGAGGTCCTTAAAGGGGGTGTGCATAAGTGCACCAGCGTGCCTACCAACCTTGTCTTACTGTCCCCATTTACCTGTATTTATTTCCTTTGTTCATGTTTATGTTTACTTAAACCTGCTATCTTGTACATGTTTGACAAATAAATAAGTAAATAAGTAAGTAAGTAAATAAATAAATAAATAAATATTATTTTCTAACTTCGTACCCAAGTTGGCCATCACCCATTACCTGTTGCCCTTGGGACAATATTATTTGGGAGGAACACTGAGTCTATAGACTTCATCCTTAATGTGTTTTGTGTACCATGTGGGCTAAGGGTATTCAGGTTTAACATCTTGGCTTTGTATTCCTTCTTATTTGAGAAGTTCAGAAAGTACTGATTGTATTCCCTGAAAACATGGATTTCTCTTACTTGCTCGAATGCCTGTTTCCTTTCTCCAAATCTCACAATCTCTCATATTTCTTTCTGTTATTATCGTTCTCTTTGTCACTTCTTAAAACTGCCTACCCTATGTGCCTTCATGGAATCCGGTCTTCATATAATTTTATCTTCTGTTTACACTGGACGGTGGAAACTGTACAAGTAGTAGTGCTATGTTTTTATTATTTTAATTACTGTTTATGACACTTTTACATTGTTTGAAAGCCATTTATGTAGGTTGAGTTGTAAGTGTTAAATAATTTTCCACTTGTTTCCTTTATTTCTTTTGTGGTATAAGTAAGACTGCAATCTCCTGGAAGAAAGGAAACAATCTGGATGTTTTGTCTTGCTTTTTCCCATGTGATTCTGTAAAGTGTGAAAATATATTGAATAAGTAACAGTTTGTGACCCTTTAAATATTTAAGATACATTTTATTTAGAGCCAAATACAGAGTTCATCCCACTTACGGATAAATAAAAATCAATGGAATTTAAGAAAGTTATAACTAATGAAATATAGGTTATATATTTCAACTACTCTGCTTTAAACATGTGCCCCATTTAAAGCTGGAAAGGTGAGATATAAAACTTATCAATGCATTTGTTTTCAGTTCTGCAGATGGAGAAAAAAAAAGAACTATTGCTACGTTAAATGAATAATTCTGATCTGTTTCTGAGCCAACAAATCAGGGGTGGGTTCCTACCAGTTCGCTGGTTACCAGCTTCGTGGGTGCGCTTTCCAAACAGCTGTCAAATGCGCGCTGTGCGTGATCGACTGAGAAATCTTGGTGCGCTTCTGCAACCACTCTGACAGAACAGCTGCGCGGCGGATATCTGTGGATATCTGCCACGCAGCTGTTCTGTCAGAGTGCTTGCAGAACCGCACCAAGATTTCTCAGTCGATCGCATGCAGTGCGCTTTTGACAGCCATTTGGAAAGCGTGCCCACGAAGCAGGTAACCAGCGAACCGGTAGGAACCCACCCCTGCAACAAAATACCTGTAAATAGAACAACTAGAGTCCTATCTTACATAAAGTTTTAGGACCCTGATATTTCCAGAAATGAGATAATATTGAGAATGATCTGATGGTTATTATTTTATTATTTATTTATTTATTATTTATTTATTAGATTTGTATCCCGCCTCTCTTCACCCCTTTTGGGGGAACTCGAGGCGGCAAAACATACAATAAAATACAGTTTCCTATACAATAAAAACACAAAACTCATCCGTTCAC
>JANHGC010006888.1:33464-43763 GCA_027560395.1 Boaedon fuliginosus | reverse complement strand
AAATAAATATAAAGAAAGAAAGAAATAAATAAAAAAAGAAAGAAATAAATAAAGAAAGAAAGAAAGAAAGAAAGAAAGAAAGAAAGAAAGAAAGAAAGAAAGAAAGAAAACCACCTGTTTACCCCCTATTTCATTCTTCACTAAAAAGAAAATAAAGATTCTATGAGGGAATTGTGAAAAGAATGATGTGATTGATAGAAACAGTCAAAGAATGCCAATTTTTATTGTATGTTACAGAATAAAATTGCTGATTATTTATATTTAACATACATGCATTATCTTTGAGAAATAAGGGGGAACAGGTAAAGTATTGCCATAAGAGGTCATAAAAAGGTTCTTTAGTTTAGTCAAAAGCTCACAATATACAGAAATTACTGTTTAGTTTCTGAACTAAAAATTTCAGTCACAAATATATTCATTCATTTACTCAAATTTGAACTAACTAGTTTTGGGTTCCAAAAAAACCCCAAAGCTCACTATGCATGATATCTTGTTCTGCATGATGGTTCCAAAATGCTACAATTCCTATCCATGTTTACCAACAAGTTTTAACCAGTTTTGTGTTTTAACCTAGTTTTGTGTTCTTTTCAAATTTCTTGGAACACACCTCCTCATGAATGCTATATAGACTTATCCAGTTCATATAGTTACCATTTTTGTTTTGTGAATTAAGTTTTGTTGTGAGAACCATTTAGTGTTTTAGAACCACATTTATTGTGTTTCCACTGAATTCATCATTCTGGTACTTTTCTTCATGCAATAAAAAAGAGAGTATCTATTAAAAAACAGATATAATCCTTTGTTTATACAATAGTCTACTTTGATTGGATTTCCTGTACCCCTATATTTATACTATTCATTCATATGTTTTTGGTTTTTTTCACAATAAGGTTGATACAGAAATACTGGACCAGGAGGCACTCCTTACAGTCACTCATGCTCTTGTCACCTCTTGATTAGATTACTGCAATGCCTCTACATGGGGTTACCCTTGAAGAGTACTTGGAAGCTCCAATTGATCCAGAGTATGGCCACGCGAGTGATTAAGAGTGTGCCCTGGTAAACCCATATAACACCTCTCTTCTGCAAGTGCACTGGCTCGCAATAGTCTTCCAGGTGCAATTTAAGGTGTTAGTGACAACTTTTAAAGCCTTTCATGGTTTAGGAGCAGGGTACCTTTGAGACCACTTGTTGCCACATGTCTCCCAGTGCCCAGTTAGATCCCACAGAGTTGGCCTCCTATGGGTCCTGTCAGCTAAGCAATGCTGGCTGGTGGGTACACGGTCAAAGGCCTTCTCTGTGGCAGCACCGGCCCTATAGAACCAGCTCCCCATCGAGATTTGAACCATCCTGAGTCTGTTAGCCTTCTGACAAGCCTTGAAACCTGGCTTTGCCAGCAGGCATGGAATTGAATAACTCCCCTGTAAGAATGGTGGTATGATTGGCTGAACGATTGTGTGTTAATAGTTTTAATTTAGATATTGTTTTTAGTATTGTGATGTTTATGTTTTATTGTATTTTATTGTATTTTAAATTTTATTTATATATTTCATTATGTTGTAAGCCGCCTCGCGTCCCCCTTGATTGGGGAAGAGAGGCAGGGTATAAATTCAATAAACATAAACATACTGTGTATAATATAAATACAAAGCAATGCAGATAACAATGTGATGATATTCCGGGCAAGGTAAGGCAAAGACCTTATCTTCTAAAAATGGGCTAGGGAACTACAAACTTGTTACTTTGACATTAACATTGGAGAAAATTCTAGAACAGACCATTAAGAGATAAGAATGAAAACACCTTGATAAAAATGGGCTAATTGTCAAGAGGTAGCATGAATTTGACAAGAATCAGATTAAGCCACATCTCTTGCATAGCTATAACATATCTTGATTTCAGCAAAATATTGTTACAACATCTCAACTGTGGGCTGGATGGTAGGACAATTAACTATCCAAGGAGGTGTTTATTTACAATTTATGTCTCATCAAATTCAAATGGGTAGATATATAAAATCCAATGCTGCCCTTATGTTCTTCAGGTTTTTCATTAATTACCCTGATGAAGAGGTAGAATAAAATACTTATGAAATGTCCAAAGGACATGATTTTGGGAGGAGGGAGAGCTTATACCTTAGAGCAGGGGTCCCTAACACAGCTCCAGTCAGCAGCATGGCAGAAACTGGGCTGTGCAAACAAGTGAAGCCCCATCCGCGGGATGCAGGCAGCACATGAAACTACACCTGCTCTGATTTGCAGAAAAACCTCTGTCCACAGAACCAATTCTTGGTGCCCAAGAGGCTGGAGGCCACTGTCTTAGAAGACAAGATGATTTTAATGGAAAATAGAATGAGCCAACAAAATAAATTTTACAGACACGTATAGAAAATATACTTAGAAAAGAGTTATCAAATGTATCGATACAGAATGGATGGTTAAACTATTGGACAATAACTCTTTTAAGAAAAAGGTTTTTGGTTGTTATGAATTGATTATGAATCACTACTATAATATGGCAATAAAATTCCCCATAGATATAATTGTAGGCTGCAGTAATATAAATATAGTTCTAATAATAATTATAACAAGGTTTCACTTTATTTTTCATGTTGGGGAGGATGGAACAAAACAGAAATATAGTTTCCAATCATAATAAAGTTTCACTTCAAATTATATCTAGGCATTATATCTTAAGAAGGATTCAGAGTAACTAGAATAGGTTTAGAGAAAGTCATTGAGGATGATAGGAAACAAAATCCTATGAAAGGAGGCTGAAAGAGATCGACATGTTTAGTCTTGAAAAAGAGATGGGGGAAACTCGTTCAATAAAATCCAGTATCTATTCTCTTCAACATATAATAATGGATTTAGGTTTAAATTGAATATTAGTAAAAACTTAAAAAGAGTAAGAATCAACAGTGGAATCAATTACCTGGAGAGGTAACAGTTTCCCTTTCCCTAAATGAGTTTAATCAGACACTGGGTAGCCAGCATAGAATCTCACAGAAAGGATTTTCAAGCCATGAAGTTTATCCTCCTGCTTGATCCATGAATTTAAATTAAAGTACCCTGATTGATGGATGCTAAATCATTATCTCTCATGGATACTTTAATTTGAGCTCTTACCCAGAACGGGGTGTTGCACTCAATCTCAATGGCCCCTTGCAAATTTAAGGTTCTATAACTTTCTGAATGCAGAAAAGCAAGTTAATAATCAAGGACTGTAATTGACATGCATAAGGTAAATTGAACAAATTTAGGAGCATGATTGAATTCTAAGAATCAATTCTGTATCCCCTAGTATTTGTTAAAATAACACATTATTGCATCTCATTCAAGCAACCATTTTTACTGCTTGCTCTGTTGTTTATTAAAAAAGTGGTCTTGAAAAGCGTTGAGTCACACAGAAAATTATTATGATTTGGTGATTCCAAATTTTGCAAGAAAAATGACATATTTCTGTTTGGACAAAGAAGTACTCCATGTTATTCTGATAGTGATTATGTGCCATTGAATCATATGAAAGGCCTAGCAACCACGGAGACATATTTTCTCCAAGACTCCAGGAAAGATCTACAAAATCCAAACTGGGAGACAAATGGATATTTATGTTGCTTTATGCTGATAATGCTGGTATTGTCCTTAAAACCAAATTAGCTTAGTTGAGTGATTAGGCTTTGCTCAACACATTAAAAATGAATTCATTATTAAAAAATAAAATAAAAGTCCTGGTACAGTAGTTTAAAATTCTCAGGTGGCATATAGATATTTATAATCTAACAAAGTTAGATGTTTCAAATATCTTGGATTTATTTTTCCATTTTCTCCATTATTACATAGTCCCCCAAATTCCACAGCAATTTTGAGATTTCAGTCGATACAAAAAAAGACATTTGTAGGAAAACCAATTGCACAATTACTACATGGGGTGCAATTAGGCAATTATCCTAACCTTGGGTCCCTTGAAAGAATGCAATCAGTCTTTTTATTTTCTCTCTCTTTTTTTCTTTTTTAGACTGCAGAGTCCACAGTGTGGATCTGAGATTAGAAGCTGGGCTGCTGACAACTGAAGCTAAAGTTTGTCCAGTCATTTTATTTGTTCGGATAAGGCTTAATTTAACTCCAATTGGATGGCTCTCATTAATATCATTTGACAATTATAGGTCAAAGCGGTGGAAGAGCATAATACATAAATTGCTTTCATACAGATTATATGAACCTCTATTATCCTTAGGACTGAAAAAAGTAAAAGATGTAATCAAATAGTGGATTTGGGATATAGAATCATAGAATGATTTAGGCCAAATTTCAAAGCTTTATTGACTTTTCCAACAAAGAAACCCGGAGATGCTTTCCAGAAGCTTATTTATTCTGACTTCCTTGTTGCAAGTATTAATGCACATTTCCTACAGCTTTCCTTTAGTGCCTTTTCTTCTTCATTTTTAGAGGGTAAACACCATAATACCACAATCCTCTATGGGTTTTTCCTATGTAAATCAGATAAGACTGAGACAATTGTACACAATCATTTTGCTTTAGTCTGACTCTCAACAAAGATGAATACAGTCTGTATTAGAAAAAAAATCCCAAGCCATGTAAATGTACTTTATATTCAAAATTACTTAGCTGATAGTTTTAAATGTATTGCATATTTTATAGCTATAAGGATTTAACACGCTGTAACATTCTTATGGTTGGTAACAGGATTGGTTTGAATTAGTTATTGGATTTTAAGTTTTTTTTTTTAAATATAAGTACATTGGTTGCTTATTATTTTATATATTACTCTGTGTTTTATCAATGATATTTTTAGTTTGTATTTTGGTCTGAGACTCCAATGAAACATTCATTCAATTATTTTCTGTGGAAGGAAGTACGAATAACTGGATCTTAGGACAGCTTTCTAGAAGCCTGACAAAACTGCAAGGCATGATTAATAAATGGATTTGCACATTGCGCTAAACCAAAATCATATAAATCATTTTATGTGTTACACAGTGATGCATGATTTCCATATGTGCAGTTCTTGTGAATGGGTGAAGTGATAGTAGCAGACTTCCAATAGTTTTTGTATGCTCCCATTTAAGTTTATAGAACGTATTTGAATACCTGATAAAGTATAATTTCCTCAGGCTGGGGGTACTGAATGAAAAATGGCAGATACTTGCTAACTGTACTTCTTATTGGTTGTACAAGGCATTAAAATGATGGAACTGTCAAGGACACATCACTAGAATAAAAGCTGGGGATACATACTTTGGACTTTTGAGAATTGATGGCCGTGAGTGGCCAGGGGAAATTTAAGAGTATGCTTTGAATAAGAATGGATAGTGTGTAGCGATATATGTGGTAAACAATCTGGGAACTTTAAGCCTGATCTGGAACACAGCCAGTCCTTGACTTATGACAGTAATGTAATCTACCCATCACAATGGTAAGTTTTGATGGTGGTAAACAGATCAGTCACACAACTGACCCAATTTCATGATGTCTTTTGCAGCAGCATTAAGCAACCATTGCTGTCATCAAGCAAAGCAATGGCTTGTTATAGGTACAGTTTTGCAGAAAACCGGGCTGTTTTTAAAAAACCCATTGTGAAATGTGATCACTTGACTGTGGAGTGTTGCAAACAGCCTTAAATGTGGTCCAGTTCCTGAGCACCCAAAGTTCAGTCATGTAACCACAGGCTGGGGTATCTGAACTTTCATTCTGGGTGGTAGGTAACTTCCAAGTAAGTCTGTTGTGACTTTGAATGGTTGCTAAGTGACCAATCATAAATCAAGGATTATCTGTAAAGCTTTCCAAATCAGAAATATCATTCAGTTAAGATTAACAACTTTGTACATAGACATTATATTTTGGGAAGAGCTAAAATCTTCAAATAGACATAACATTTTTTTTAATCTTATGGAGAAAAATAAAGCTAATGAATTAAAACTAGATTAACTCTGTGAAAACTGAAAGTTTATAAACACCTGTAGAATTCAGAGATAGCTTTGAAGAAGGAATTCAAGAATGTAAGAACTATAAACTTAGCCTTGGGGAGACAAGGGAGTAAGAAAGAAATTCAAGATAATCCTTTCTTAATGTTAAGTTTTGAGAACCCTCAAAAGAGTTGCCCAACTGGAAGTTTGAGATTACTAGGAATAACACAGTGACACAGTAACTTGTTAAATGTTATTTTACTTTAACAGAGTCCAAATATAGTCCAGGTCATACACAAGCAACAGATAGGCAAATGGTGTTTCAAGGTTATTCAGATAAGAGATGTCTTCTTACTGGTCATTCACATAAATCAGTCCAATTGAACAGCATACAATAGCAAACTCTTCTCACAATAACAAACCACCAACCACAAAGCCCAAGCACTACAACAACCATATCTAGAGAGAGTAAGCTGGGTTATAGGCTTCTACTTAAAGGAAAAGCTAACAGACGAAACCAATCAGGCAACATTATAATTACCACACTCTGTTATTAACACAAACTACAATTCCTTAAAGCAACAGAAATAAAACATACAGATCTTGGTTAATATACTTACTATCTTAATAAGTTAGACAATTAACCCATTCCTAACACTTAACTGGCATAAGAGAAAACAGAGGGAAACTCTGGCAGGCTCTCAAAATTCTGTTTATTATACCCTATAACATTCTGTAAAAATAGTGTCCCAGTAATCCTTGCTTTGTCTCTTACTTGGCTTTGCCTACCTTGAAGAGATGACAGTATTTAAACCAATGAATTCCATCTCCAAGGTCAAGAAAAAGCAACTGAACAGTAGCACTGAATCCTTCTGTTAAATTCACATGACATTTCTTGTGGAAATGTGAATATATTCTATTACAATTGCATCTGTGACTTGGTGTTTCATTTGTAGCAGTCTATTAATATATATAAATCTCCACCTGATGCTGCAGTTAGTAACTGACAAGCTAGGTAACCAAAGTAGTTAATCACTCGCTCAAACAAATGCTGTCATAATGTAAGGCCTTGACCAACCAGGAGCATTAGGTCCAAAATATGTGGAAAAATAGCTGACTCTTTAAAATTAACAAAAGTGGAAAACAATAAGAGTAACTTGTTTTAAAATGTCTTTCCATTTTCTAGCAGCATGTAACAGTTCTAATTTTAGGTGGAGGTCTGAGACATTTTGAAATTTGTATTTATTTGTTTTCCCCAGTACGTATTTGATTGTCATTGGTTGTAGTTTGTTTTGTCTGGTTCCTAACCAGATCTGAACTACAAAAATCTGGATGACCATTAGATGGTAGTAGAGACACATCCCAAATTCCATTTCCTTGCTATTTCCGTTGATAAAAATGCATGTTCTTAAGCCTAAATATAGTAGTCCTTTTTTGCCTAGGTAAGGCTGATTTTGTCGTGTGTGGACTTTCTATGAAAATTTGAAAAATAAACTTTTTGGTTTCACAAAGAACAGTAGGGAAAAGAGAAAATATCTCCTCCCAACAGAAAAAAATGATAATTGGTGACTTGGCATAACAGCCACCAGCAAGGGGAGAGGGGAGAATCATTTGGAGCCAACAGATGGTTCATCACTATGTATCCAATCTCTCTGTGGCTGTTACAGAATATGGCCCCAAACTATCTAACATTAGGCATTCATTAATTAAAAAGCAACCCTCAATTTTCTTCCTTCCATGTTCTTGAAAATATGTACTCCCCTGGAGTGGTAGACAGATTAAGCATCAAGTCGATCAAGGACAAAATGTGGCATAGGACAAAATGTAGTTGTATAGGGAAGGAATACAAAGATTGGAGTCTGCTGAGAAATTGGTACTGTCATAAAAATAATTTGGGGTTCCAACTTGAGCCGGGGTTGTGCAAGAATAAATAAAAATGACATCCAGACAGCTGTAAGAAAAGAAGAAATATTTATTCCTAAAAGCAACACAGTTTTCCTTTAAGGGCAGACTGCAAAGAAATGGGATACGGTGGCAGAGTCTTATTGGGGAGCTTATCTGGGATATGGAAGTGTCTTTGTGCTTATTCTTGGGTGACACTTGTGTGTGTATGTATGTAAATATGTATTCTTGTGAGCATAGAATTCCACTGGCAGACCTAACTTAATTAACTCTTTGTGTTTGCAGATCTTATCCTTTGATAAGTGGATTAGGTCTGAGTCACTTATTTGGGGGTTTGAAGAAGTTTGCTAATTTTAGTTGATTAACTTAGTTTAGGCTTGACTGTCAATAGTAGAGACACTGATTCTTAGACCATTGTAGATTCTGTTAATATTTTAAGGGGAGATGGAAATAGTATAAAGAATAAAATATATTTGGATATAAACTTCTCACAGTACTTTGCTTTCTACAGCAACAAAAAAGCAGATTTCAAAGTGTTAATGTATTATTTTTTGAAGAGATTCAGTGGATATATAAATTGCTCAGTCTCATAAACAGAAACTGTCTATTGTCCAGCCTGTAGTGGTGAGGGCTTTCAAAGAATAAGAGACAAATAGAATACTACTTCTAGGAATCCATGGAAGTTTTCCTCTAGATATAATGGTTTCCTGGCCAGAAACCAGAAAGCAACCACATGGTCCTTGCAAACAGCTGCTTTCCTACCCAAGTGACATTTCATTTTTGAAATGAAACAAGAAGTCTACAAAGAGCAGGCCCTGGTTTGAATGGGGTGGTGACACTCATGTACAAATGGATCTGTGGAGCTGCCATACAACTGCTCTTTAGCCCCATGGAATAGAAAACAGCATCTGTGCTCCAATGCAAAGAGAACTTCTATTTTGATTTACTTGGTGTGCAGATGTCTCAGGATTTAAATACAGTGGAAAAATTGCCATGCCACATAGTGTTTAGCTGCCTGTCTCAAATTGTTAGTAGGCACTCTGGCATTTAACCCTGGGTTTTTAGCCAAACTGAATATATATACTTCTGGCATTTCTGGAATTTCACCAATATTCCTTTTTTATTAAAAAAAAATCTTCAAAATCTCATTTATTTTAAAACTTGAGTTAATTGCTATGACGATGTATTCTAAAATTGCTGATGGATCTCTTCTTAAGACTCCAGCCTCAAGGACCTCAGTTGGCTGCAGCATATTTATTGTTGTTATTAAATAAAATTAGTTCTCAGATAGGTCTAATTTGTAAATGGGTTTAAAATCTTTTTTAATTCAGGTTTGATTGGCTTTTTCAAGCACTAATTAACAGAATGTATTCCAAAGCTGTTCTTTTCTTGATGGGGAACTTAATAGAAAAAAAACTGTCTGTCCAAAGTAGCTTGCTTCTGTTTTGCCAGGATAACTGTTTAATTTGCAATTTTTTCTGCTTATCCAGCTGGTCGTGTTTGGTTATTTCACCATTCAAGGGCCTAAATTTACTTTTTCTTTCCTGTATCCAAGCTCTCTATGGAAGTGGGATGTGCCAGCTGGAAGATTAAAGGAAACATTCAAAATCATGTGCAAAATGGAAGCAAATAGATTAGCCAAATAAACAGCAGACTGTAATTATCACTGGCCCAACAGCCATTTTTCCAAAGTGTTTGATTAAGTGAAATATCTTTTGTTTGAGAGCCTGGTCTCCCCACCAATATGTTTCACTGTAACTTGGGCAAAGAAAATGAACATCTCAAGAAATATCTTAACTAAGTAGTGTCGGATACCCAGAACTTTTTTTAAAAAATTAATCAAAGTAGTACCTTTTTTTAATCACTGCCCTAGATCACAAAATGATAATCACTGGCTGCAAATTGTACATAGCACATATTTGTGACAGACACACCTTGGGTGGTTCCTAGTCATACCACTAAAATTCAGTTACTGTATATACCCAAGTATAAGCTGAGTTTTTCAGCACCCAAAATGTGCTGAAAAAAATCACACTCAGTTTATACTCGAGTCAGAGCTAAAAAAAATTATTTATTTATTTATTTACATTTTGGGCCTATATTTGCTGTGTGCTGATGGGCTCTGCAGCCTGTCAGCTGTTTTTCCCCCTACAGGCTTCTGCTGGAAGTTTGTTTCTTTAGTAAATAAACTTCCTGCAGAAGCCTCTAGGCCTAAAGAAGACCCAGGCCGGATCTGACCGAACACTATTAGGAGGCTACATTCGCACCTATCTAGTGGCGATAAAGGCGGCACGATGGTCACATTGTGCCGCTCTTATCGCATTTGCAGATAACCGCCCAGCCGCCCTGTTTAGGGTGACCCGCTCCCTTGGGAGTGGGAGGCACCGTTTTGCAGTGGTTCTCCTCCTACCTCTCTGATCGGACCCAGTCGGTGTTGGTGGGGGGGCAGCGATCGACCCCGAGAGCCCTGC
>JANHGC010006885.1:44263-61019 GCA_027560395.1 Boaedon fuliginosus | reverse complement strand
CACCAAAGTGGTGCAAGAGCAATAAGGAGGGGTGGGGTGGGGCAGGGGCGGGGCTATTGACATAATTAGTACTGATTTTTTTTTTCCTGGGAGATTTAACAGAATTTTTTTTCTTGGATGGGGGCAGGAAAGAGTGGTAAAATACGGGACTTTCCCGCCCAAACCGGGACACTTGACAGTTATGAAACTCTATGATCAAGATAAGATTGAAACCGCTGACATAATAAACTACTTGGGAAAATCAGATTTACCAACAATCCCAGAAATAATAAGAGAAATCTTAAATAAAGAGATTACAATAAGGGAAGTAGATGAGGCAATGAAAAAACGGAAGAGCAATAAAACCCCAGGACTGGATGGATTGCCAGGGGAAGTGTATAAAATGGTACCAGAGATTTGGTTACCACATATGGTAGATTTATTTAACGAGGTTATAAATGAAAGTAAAATACCAGAAACATGGAATGAGGCCTTGATTACGTTGATACCCAAAGAAAACTCGGATCTACAACAAGTCGGGAACTATAGGCCAATTTCACTCTTGAATACAGATTACAAAATTTTTGCAACAATATTAGCGACAAGATTTAAATAGTACTAAATGATTGGATTCACTCAGACCAAAATGGCTTTCTACCCAGATGACAATTGAGGAACAATGTAAGAATCATACTGGACACTTTAGAATACTTCGAAGCTCACCCTGATAAACAACTATCCCTAGTATTTCTGGATGCCAAAAGGCTTTCGACAATGTAAATTGGGGTTATATAATTCAACAATTACACCATATGAAATTTGGTGGGGAAAAAATTAATTTCATTCTTAAATCAGATAAATGTCAAAGAAAAAAGAACTGAAAATACTTATTTTTCCTTTATTAAGGATCCTAATGTGTGTACAGCAGTATATGTAAATGAAACTGGAATGTCAAACATTCTCAGCACTTCAAATATAAAAGAATATTAATGACAACTTTAAGTAGCATTTGATTGCCTGAAGAAAAACAAGATTGTCATGTTGTTTCATCCTTTTAATCTTTCCCTGTTCTCCTCTTCTCTCTTTATTCTTGACCTCTTCTCACACTTTCAGAAAAACCAACCTCACACTTTGAAAACTGTTGATATAAACAAATGTTGAAACAAGAAGTAAAATTTGAGTCATGTCATCACTAGAACCAGAAAGGGAATATTGACAAAAACAAGTTTTGGCACACAAGGGCCAGTTTGTTACACTCTTGAATGCATTCATTGTTTCTGGCAGTCTGTTCCCAGGGACATGTGACACAGTTCAAAAGTGGAACTTTTAAACACAGCTGTGTCTAAAATTCTGGCTTTTGCTTTGTGGCATGTTCTTAATTAACCACACAACGCACTTTGCAAAAATTGTAATGAGAAATTCTGACCCAGTTTAATGGACATGAATAAATATCTGATGTCTTCAAAATGGGTATTTCACAGCTGCTAATATTGTTAGTTCACTGAAGTTAATAAACCCACAAAGCTAATTAAGAATTACATATCCATCAACAATACTAAAATTATTCTTCAAGGGCTGCCTCCATACTGCCAGATGAAACTCCTGCCTACATTAAATTTAACAGGATGAATCCTACTAATACCCCACATATACATTGCAGCATATCATTATAGATTTACAAAGAGTCCTACTAGTTGCACTCCTGTTTTAAAATTTTAATAGTATAAGAATCTTCAGAATACTACCAAGCCTTTCCAATTTTGAGTTGATCAGTAGTTCTTTTACTGTTCATTTAAATTGTCTTGTGAATAATAGAACGTTGCCAGAGGGTTTCTATTTTACTGTCATCACCATATTTTATCTGTTTTTATTGCCAAGTTGGGGAAGGGTAGCAGTCAATGCAGGAATCTTCAATAAATTTTCTGGGTAAGTGAATATGCTGGACAGTATGAGAGTAAGCCATAGCGCTCAAAGAATGCATCTTGCCTATTCACAAAATGGAGCTGCCAAAGGGGATGTGGCAAGTCACAAAGTATAGTTTATCAGATGATAAAGTGGTTAAGTTGCTTCCTGCCATACTCTTTACCTCCTGGAATATGTTATGATAAATACTGAGTAGCAAGCCATGAGTTGATATACTTACAAACAAGCACTGGAACAAAGTCACCTATCATTTTTTTAAAGTAATTTATTAAATATTATGTTTAAAATACTAAAAGCTAATGCAAACTAAAAGAAAGAAAATGGGGGGGAAAGAGTAAAAGGTGCAAAGGGAAACAAAAAAGAAAGAAAAAAATAAGATTATAGTAAATAGTAAAGGAAAGGAAATAAAGGTACAAAGAAGTGACTTCCTATTTTCATCACAACGGTGGCTCACATGGTAAGATGCTGGGCTTGCATACCACTAAGATCAGCAGCTCAGCAGTTCAATTCCCAAGAGCAATTAAAACCATCTCCTGCTTGGGCAGGGGGTTGGACTTGATGACTTACAAGGTCTCTTCCAACTCTGTTAATATATTATTATAATATAAGTATAAATAATTTTTGTAGCTTTTCACCTCTTACTGTAAATGATAATAATCGATCCCTTCTTTCCATTTCTTATTTATAAACAAATTGATTGAGCATCATCATTTCAGTCTTGATGTCAGCTAAAGTCCATTAAGGTTTATTAGAAATGACAACATGTTTATTTTAATCTTAATCAAACAAACTAACTTTACATTCCTTCCTTTTTCTTTTAATATTTAGTCCATTCAAATAATACTGTAGAACTTGATTTCATGTCATTTCTTCTTTCTCTCTTCTCATGAGATTCTTCAAAGCTTTAACAAATCTGTTTTGTAAGTCCAGTATAGAATACTAGTCAATATCTTGGCTTATTATTTGTATGTCACTTTTAATTATGGTATTTAAACATCAGCCTTTTTCTTTTGTGTGTCCAGTGTAATATTGATTTCCATTCATTCTTTAACTTGCCTTTGTAAATCTACTTTCAGCTCAGGCTCTTTCTTGTCAGGTAAAATTTGTTCCTCTTCCATAGAATCATGTAGACACAAGCTATTGATAAAAGCAGATATATCTGTTGGCAATATTAATATTAACTTCTGTCTCAATTTTTCAAACTCCTTCTTCAATACTTCAGTGTTACCTAGAATATTTTGCATCTTTCTGGACCCATTAGTTGATTTTCTGTACTCTTCTTCTTTAGCTGAAATCTTTAGTCACCTCTATTGTCCAATGTTTAAAATATGTTTTTAAATCAAAACACAAGAAACATTCTTTATAATTAATTCCAAATAGTTAAAATTATAGTTTGTAGTTTCTTTTAAATCAAAGTTTTTATCAATCTTTTATTGTTTTTTTTAAATAAGCCCATGTGTTTATAGTTAAAACTTTCATTAAGGATTGAAGACAACCTTATAAAGTGCTTTCAAACTTGTTGATCCAAAGGTTTCTAATAACTGAAAAGTAGTTATCTAGCAATTTCCAATAATGATTAGAAAAGTATGCAATTTTATTATTCTTTCAAAGGCACAAACCATGGTTTGAACACGATGACTATTCTTTTATCTTCCAATGGTCAAAACCCACTGGATATCTGCAAACTTCTTGCAAGGAGCATCTTTCTGGAACAGTTGTTGGCAAGCTCTCATCTTCTCCTTTGTCTGGAAAGATTTGAAGAGTCGGTCTACTTACCAACTCTTCATTATTCATTCTGGCTGATAGCTCCACTTAATGTGGAGCCATTTTCAGTCCATCGTTCTTCTATCAGAAGAACCATTTTTATTTTTTTAAGAATGCCTATCAAAAATAGGTGTAATCCAAGTGCATTCTAGAAAATAAAGAGGATTCTTGACCTGTGTGCTTTGCTCTGCAGCATGTCAAGTCCCTAACTAACATTGTTTACTTTTCTTTTCTCATATTGCTTCCCCCACACCAACAGATAAAAACTGGGGTGCCTCTGGGCACAGTAGAATCCATGGTCACTAACATATTAGAAAAGCCATAGATAGAGGTACAGAGAGATATCGATGAGGTATATCGAGTATACACTAATTATGCAAGGCGAAACAATCTACCCAAAGAAATTAGATTTAGCAAGAAGACACTGAGAGAAGAGATATATAAAAAAGCTAGGGAAGAACTGATAAAGTACCAGGGAAAAGAAATTATTATTTTAAAACAGATACCAAAGAGAGTGCAGGAGCAATGTAGAAAGTATCAATTCTTGACATCCCAGCTTCAGAAATATAAGGTGTTATATATGTGGCTCTTACCTGAAGGGGTAAGAGAACAAGAATAGAGAATTTGAGGGAGGCCAACCATTTCTACAAACACTTTACATTAAGTGATAGTGATGAGGAAAGTAAGAGCCAAGAAAAGACAATGGATCAGGAAAAAAGGGAGAGGGGAAAGAGGGAAAGGGAGGAGAAGAGGGAGGTTGAGGCAAAAACACCAAGGGAAACAAGACAAACTAGAAAAGCATGGTAGCAGCACAGTAGGAAAATGAGGGAAATTAAAGTTCTATCAGTCAATACAAATGGAATTAATGTACCAGCCAAAAGAAAGCAAACATTTATGAAATTAAAAAGACTTAATGTAGATATGATTTGTCTGGAACAAATCCATATTAAAAAGCAATTTGAAAATTTGTTGACGTGTTCTGAGCTGGGTAAGAAATTTATGTCATTATCGAATCAAAAGAAAAGGGGTATGGTTATTTATGTAAAAGAAGATCTAAATCTGAGAGAAATCTATACAGATAATGAAGGAAGAGTGTTAATGGTGGAATGTCGGTGGGATCAAATGAAATGTTTATTGCTAGGGATATATGCCCCTAATGGTAGTCAAAGGGAAATTTATGATAAGCTATAGCTGCCTTAAGTTCCCCTGACTGGGAAAATGAGGCAGGATATAAATCTAATAAAAATAAATAAATAAAAAATAAAATATACCAGAAAATTATGGGACTTGATTATGAAAACGTTTGTATACTAGTGGACTTTAATGCCATAGCAGACCCAGAGAAAGACACAACAGCCAAGAAGAAAAAGAGGAAAACTCTCCCAAAACCCTTTAGGGATTTGGTCCAAGAAATAGGTTTACATGACATGGAGGGAATTCAATCCAGGAACAAGACAGTACACATTTTACTCGGCCAGGCACAAGTCCTGGTCAAGAATAGACATGGCATGGGAATCACAGGGAATGAAAGCTGGAATACAAAATATAGAAATCATGCCAAATACCTAGGCTGATCATAATCCCATATTGATAACATGGAGAGGGGAAAGGAAAACAGGGAGATGGATGATGAGAACAGACATATTGAAGGAAGAGAGCTCTACAAAAGAGGTAGAATCAGAACTAAATTTCTTCTTTAAGGAGAAGAAAAGAATCATCAACTCAAATAGTCCGGGACACAGGGAAGGCATATATAAGAGCCCTAGTCATTAGGTATATGGCAAGGATAAAAAAAGAAAAAAGATAGAATTATAACTAAACTGCAAGGGGAGATTAAATGGTTAGAGGGAGGATTACAAAAAGAACTGGGAAACTCAAAAATAAGAGGGGAAAGAGATATAGCATTGCATAAATTGAAATTATTAGATCAGGCAGAATTAGCATACAAAATTAAATTGACAAGGCAAATGTTTTTTGAACATGCAAATAAAACAGGGAGATGGCTGGCACATAAATTACGAAAAGAAAGAGAAAAAAGGAGGATTGATAGACTTCAAGATGATCAGAGAATAGTTAGTCACAATGAACGAGATAAAAAAAGATTGCACGAGGCTACTATAATATGTTGTATAAGTAGGAACAAATCAGTGAGGAAGAGAGAAAGCATTTGGAGAAAAAAGATTTACCACAGGTACCAGAAGAAATAAGAAAAGGAATGAACAAACAAATAACAATTAAAGAGTTAAGGGATGCTTTGTAGAAGCAGAAAAACAATAAAACACCCAGCCCAGGCGGGTTACCAGTGGAACTGTATAAACGTTTATAAGAGTCCTTAGAACCCTATCTGCTGGAGATATATAATCAAGCACTGCTAGAATTTTAAATGCCACAATCCTGGGCAGAAGCCTACATAATGTTGATACTGAAAGAAAATACAGATCTGCAGGATATTAAAAACTATAAATCCATCTCTCTCCTAAACGCCGACTATAAAATATTTGCAGCGATTGTAGCAGAATGCCTCAAAAAATATCTTAAAGACTTCATCCACCAGGATCAAAATAGGTTCCTCCCCAATAGGTAACTCAAAAATAATATTAGGATTATACTTAACATACTTGAATATTACGAAATGCATTTGGAAAGACAATTGGCCTTGTTATTTTTAGACCCCCAAAAAGTGTTTGACAATGTCAGCTGGAAATTTATGGTGATGCAATTGGAACACATGAAATTTGGTGAAAAATAATAGGGATGATACACAAATTATATTCAAAACAGACAGCAAGAATTATTTTGAACAGAGAGTTAACAGAGAATTTGACATCAGTAAGGGAACAAGACAGGTTTCCTTTATCACCTCTATTATTTATCATAACATTAGAAACACTATTAAGAAAAATTAGAGAAAATACCAATTCGAGGTTTACAAATCAGAAAACAAGTACTGCATATACTCGATTATAAGCCAACCTGAATATAAGCCGAGGTACCTGGTACCTCTTAACCTCTCATGGTTAAGAGAATGGATGTTGTTAAAGAATGGGAGATTACTCACCATAGAAGGGCACAACCTACAGATAGGATGGCACGCATATATGTTGCACGACAAAGCACAAACGAGTGGGCTTTTTGTGAGACATAAAATCAGGGGAACACTATTGAACATGGAAGAAATTAAAAGGGAAATACTATGAGAAGATTCCGGTATGGACATCAATAGTCGAGGTGATCGTATACCCAAATGTACTAGACCCGGGGAAGAAACCGACGTATAAGGAAATATTAAATAAAGAAGGGGAATTGAAAACAGAACAAGAAAACAGAACAAGATAAAAAAATCAAGGCTTAGAAACAACATGGTAGACTTTTGCACAAATTAAAACAAGATATAGAAAAGATAAACAAAGTCAGGGGATAGCAAAAGATAGCAGTATTGAAATCAGAAGACAAGATAATAAAGAAAAGTTACAAAATTTTTATTAGATAGAAAAATGAAAGTGGTGAAGGAAACAATGATTATCTGGACAAAGAACTTTGAGTATACAATTGACCTCGACAAGTGGCATAAAATTTGGGGGAAAATATAAATTAACACTGGCAACATCTTATAAGGAAAATCTATTAAAAATGTTTCATAGATGGCATCTTCCACAGGTGAGACTATCCAAGATGTTCCTGAACTTGCCACCTAACTGTTGGAAGTGCGGAGAGGAACAGGGTACATACTACCACATCTGGTGGACGTGCCAGAAGGTGAAAGAGTACTGGAGCAAAATAAGAAAATGGTTAGGAGAGGTTACTGGAATAAAATTAGAACTACAACCAGAAACATTTTTGTTGGGGATATTGATGGGAAATCATGGGAAGAAAATAATATACTTAACAATTCATATAATAACGGCCACTAGGATCCTATCTGCGCAGGGATGGAAAAATAAAGAATTACCAACAGAGAACCAAATAAACAGGAAAATAATGGATTGCGTGGAACTTGACAGACTAACGTTTTTGATAAAAGACAAAGGGGAAACATTATACAGTAAATGTTGGAATATGTGGTATGAATGGATATAATCAAAGAAGAAGTGAAAAATTGGTGACGGGTAATAATTGGAAGAATGAGACTATAATATATAGGAGTGAATATCAGAGAGTCAGTCAAGATAGAGTAAGACAGAATGTTAAAGAAAGAGATGAGATGTTAAAGTAGGTTGTACTCCGGGAGGATGGTGGAGAGGACACGCCTAGCCTGGTAATTAGTAATAGAACTAGTGTTATTGTTTCTAGTCTTCTACGTTGGTCTTGTTTATCGTGTATTTTGTACTGTAGTGTTGTTTTATTATTTTTTGAAAAAATTAATATAGACTTTTTATTTTAAAAAAAGAATCCATGGTCATCATATGGGGAATCAAAAGTCAATGCCAGCAGGGTTTGACTATTAGAATTAATTTAAACATTCCACTGTAATTCAAAAAATGCCACATCACCTGAATGTCCAGACTATGGAAGTTTTCAAGCTGTTAACTAATCTCATTTTATTTTGTAATGACGGAATTAGGAATCTATCAGATATTGCAGAAGCCACAGCCACATATGTTTTCTTCATATCTGTCTCATATTATATATGTCTGAGTCCTAATTCTCTAGACTTTTTTTTCTACTTTTTTCTATTTTTTTCTACTTTATGCTGCCATTTACTCATGTCTGAAATGTGTGCAAAACAAAACCATTCTTCTTTATGGATTATTTTATTTACTGTGTACTAGACAAATTATGGTTTCATTTACTTAGTACAGATTAAAATCATTGCTAAATCCACCTTGAGCAGCTGCTTGGATGGAAAGGCAGCATATAAACAGACAAATAAATCTGAAATTTCAGTCAGGAAAATATTTCTGAGACATCTTTTCTTTTCTTCTCCATTCTTTCTGCTCAAGTAGCGATGCCTGATTGTGGTGTGAAACAACAGCCAGAAAATAACTGGAAATTGATCTACAATGCAACATTACAGTTTGCTCAGTTTCAGGTACAACTCCTGAATTATGACAAGACTGATGACAAAGACACAATTCATCACCTCAAAGCATTAGCCATGCTGTGAATTATTTTAATTATTGATTGTATTAAAGTTGGGCCTTTTAACACACACACACACACACACACACACACACACACACACATTTACTGAAACCACTGAAAGGGCATTGACATGGGTATCAGGTCAGGAATTCCAAAAGTTAATTCAACAGAGAATCAAACAAATCTCTGCAAACAAGCAGACTAGTGATTTAATTCTGTGAGACTTCTTAAGAAGAAATGTACTTTATAAAAGCAGATTTTTCTCAGCTAATTTCTAAAAAAATAAACAGTAAGGATGGGTGGTTTGTGGGAGGCAAAAGTTGTGGATTGCAAAAGTACTTAAGGATTTCCCAGTATTGTCAATGAATGAGCACTGTTGCCATGGTTGCATTAGGATGAAATGGGGAATCATGCGCACCCCCCATCAACAGATTTGCTGAATGACAGCTCCCAGCATTCCCTTTTTAAAAGCTGTGTATTGGAGGTGGGGTGTTATCAGGTAACAGGATTTTGAAGGTTACAGGTCCTATTATTTTCTTGCTTTACTTTTCATAGGATTTGTATGTAGATTAGAACTTACATTTTTTTAAAAAAAGTTTTATCAAAAGAACACTGGCTCCTACAAATATATAGGACAAATATTACAGTGATAATTATAAGTGCCTGTCACTTTCATTTGGTTGAAATTTCAAACTCCAGGTAAACTCCTTCAACTCTTGAACCGATGCCTGGTTAACAAATTATTATATATTTGAAACATTCACTTGCTTAGGGGTAATTCTTATCAATGGAATTGCAAGATAATTCAGCAGAATTAATTATTCAGTTCAGAAGAAAGTGCTAAAAGCATTACTCTAACATATTTATGTAGATGTAGGATCTTTGGTTAGATTTGAGTGATACCAAGTTCTGTTCCCTTCTTTTCCATTCATGTTTGTGTCCATTGTTTTAGAAGTATGTGGCTAGTCTTTATAGCAAGTCTATCCTGTTTAGTACCTGAGTGGAAGAGAGCCAGGAATACTAGATTAGACTGGATAATTGAAACAGTATCCCTGAAGAAAACAAGTCAAACCACTCATTGTCGCCAAGAAAATGTCAACTGTCAGATAAAACCTGAAGACTTTACTTGGTTATGCCAAGTGGGAACAACATACAGATGACTATACCTTTTGGGAGGTTATATAGTACTGCCTGTTTGTTTACCTCAAGTGTCAATGTCCCTCTCACAGTTACTGATTTTGAGCCAGGTTTCACCTAATCTGTATTTGTACTTTTGGTTTCCCCTGCCTAGCTGTAAAAGCTTGCTTCTCTCCACATTAAATTTCATGGTTTTGGATAAGGCTCATTGTTCAAGTCTATCAAGATCTTTTTGGCTCCTGAGCTTGTCATTTCATTTCATTTCATTTCATTTGAAAGTTCCACTGCAACATACAGTACTTTTGAAACTCTCAAGGGATTTGCAGCAGATATGATCCACAGTCAGTACACAATGCAATAAAAACAATTTTAAATGTTCATTAATTTTTGAGCATAACCATCTTTGCCTGCAGAAGTGTAAGTGAAGCACGTTAACATAATTTAAAAATGGCATTTCTGATTTTTGCTCCTGCCTTCAGTTCTGACTTTATAATATCTCTTTGCCAGGGCTGATCATGGCTAGATTAAAAATATAACAAAATGGAATTGAACGACTCCAGATCTCTAAAAGAGGGAGCTTCCAATATGCCAGTGCTGTGCTCTCTGCCTGGTGAAAGCCTAGGGCTATTCAGTCTCCATAGTAAAAGTGAGATGAAAACACTTCCAAACATTGACTTTCTCTAAATCTTTAAAAGCAGTTTTAATCCAATCCCAATCAACTTCAATTCTGCTGACCTTGAACTAGTTATAAAAGGCAGAGTATACCATGAGCCAATCAAGGCTCCCTCCAGCTGATCAATAGGAGAGTTTAAAAAATAACATTCAGTCAGTGTCTTATCCAATGAGCATTCACACTTCAAACAGTAACATAAAAATCTTGCTCCATTCTATAAAACAAGAACATAACTTAAATTGCTAGAACATATCTCCAGTATATATTTTGGGAATTTCCCCTCTCTCTACTTGTACAAGCTTCTAGAGTTTCCTATTAGATAATAGTTACCCATAACAGACTTGTAGTCTAATCTTGTCTAGTATAGTAATGCAAACTCATGAGGGGCTATCCACTAAACTCCATTTATTCCAATGGCTCTTATTTTCTGGAACAGCAGCTATAGAAAACAAAATAATCTTAACACGCATCCATCCCAAAATTAAAAGGGTAAATTTTTTCAGAATGCAGTAAGGAAAATTGGTCCTTTTGATTCCAGTTTGGTCTAGTGATTAAGACACCAGATGAAACCTGGACACCATGACGTCTAGTCCCCCTTTAGACATGAAAGCTGACTGGGTGACTTTTTGTCAGATACTCCTTGTCAGCCCAATTCATTTCACAGGGGTGTTGTTGTGGGGAAAATATGAGAATACAGGTATATTAGGTACTGTATGCTCACCACATTGAACTATTTATAAAATAATAAACACAGGATTTAGAAAAGTTTTTTTTTTTTATGAAAAATTAATGTGCACAGATGACTCAATGCAATGAGTCCTTGAAGAGGAAGAAGCATTTATTTTGTATGCAGTCAAGGCAAACAGCCAGCTTTCCTTGAAGTACTCCATCCCACCTAATCATCATCTTAGATGGGTCTACCAATGAATCCTTTGTTCTCCCAGCTTCTTTGAAGCCTAATCCTTTTCTCTAAAACCAATATCCATTCTTGATTTTGTTTTTCTTTGCAGTTCTGTGTGTTTAATACATTCTTAGTAATATTTTAAACAGTTAAGGCTATTATCTGTTACATAAATAGAAGGCCTAGCAATTTCAGGATCAAAGAATGGGCTAAAATGCCCTTGTGTTTTGTAATTAGCCAAAAGTATAGGCATTTTCCTCTTTTGGCTTTGCCCCTGTAACTGAGTTGAGGTTGAAAATAGTTTGAGGTGTTTTAAACATTGCATTGCGGGGGAGGGGGGAATGAAAGGAGGAATTGCCTATTTGGGAGCTGTATTTATCCTAGCATACTTTACAATAAGAGAAGTAAAGATTATGGTTAGAAGGGGAGAACAAAAATCTGAAGTCTAGCCAATCCCAGTGGACAAGTTTATGAGATTCAAAACAGGACATTTAGATGATGCTCTCCACTTAGGCCCAAGAAATAGGCTTCTTCTTGACAGAGCCCCTTCTCTATCCTTTCTATACCTTCATATATCAACATTTTCTTCAATTAGCACTCTATAAATGTTTAAGTGAATAAATATGGCATGTATGAGGGGATGTATGTGATTAGCCTTCCATGAAAATATTAAACAGCCATATAATATGTTGATTATAGCACTGAAATTATACCTATTCATTAAATGTCTAATCAGCTACTTCAATACAAAAACAAAGTAACTTTATTGATTAACTCTTAGTAGATCATTATGTAAATCAATATTTGCATAGTATTTTTGTATCAAATATTGACCTCAGTAAGAGAGGATTTCTGCCCATGAAAACATTATGCTATAGTTAGTTTAGTTAGTTTGGCTTCTTCATGTCTTGATTCCTTAATTGTCAATTAAAGTTGGTTGGACTGAGTAACTAGCGCAAACTCACCCAGCCAACTGGACTATAATTCAGGTTTTCAGGTTTCTAATTTGGTACCTTAACTACTAGACCAAACTGTCTCTACCAGTATTATGATAAAAAAAAATGTTATTTTAGTTCTTTACTTTCATCTAGTCTCCACTTTCCAAACATTAAGAATTTTGATAAGAATAATTCTGATTTAGTTGCCATTGGACTAGAGAGGTATGGCCACATCTAGTAGAGGTATGGCCACATCTAGTCATATCCAAGAGTCTCTGGAAAGTTAAACCTGTCTGGTCAAAATAGGAATACCCGCAGAAAATTTGGCTTGCTCTCTTGCTCAAATCCTATTAATATTGCCAGCAATTTCCTGCCTCAACCATCACTCAAGGAATGAAGTTGACCACTTATTATTCAAACAAAAAGAACAAGAAAAGCACGGCCCTACCTGGATATAAATGCCAGATAATCACTCACCACTTCATTATAGTCCAATAAAAATGGTCCTTTATCCTGCCTTTTCCTCTGTTTCTTTGTATAACCTTAATTAGGAGGTGGTGGGGAAATCTATTTATTTATTTATTTATTTATTTATTTATTTATTTATTTATTTTTATTCGATTTATACCCCACCTCATTTCCCCGGTCAAGGGAGGGAGGGAAACGAGGGAGGGAGAGAAAGAGAGAAAATCTATTTCACTTTTTAAAATTAATGAGAGTCTCTTTCAAAAGCAATAATAGTTTTGAATTGTCTCTATATTATTATGCTTTTTAATTTTGTATCTTGTAGGCCACCAGAAGCAACTAAATAAATCTGATATGAAATACAGGTAATAATTACAATTCATCATTAATGTGTAGGCATGTTTCCACTGATGCATCTTCTATGAATATAGCTGCAGTATCTTGTTTTATGGTGCTATATCACTTCCAAAGTCTTACATTTGAATAGTAATAATATAATATCTACTTCACAGCTCATATATATTCACAGCTTTCTAATCTAAGAGATATAACTGTTTTAGCTGTCTCACATTCTATGGAAGCTTTAGATTTCCATAGATATATAATGACACATCTACATACACATTCATACAAAAACACAAGGCAAATTTCTAGCAGTGATTCACTAGTGTACTTTTACTATAGTTATAGCCCTTCCGAGACCTAGTGTTGTGGCTCTGCAGCATGCTGCAGATCTGGCAGCCAATTCTGACTCAGAGGGATACCTGGATCCAGAGTCGAATGGAAAGGAGGAACCAGCTGCTGTGGCTGGGCTGTCCACTAGTTATCAGGAGGCCTCAGCTTCTGATAGCAGTGGAAAAGAGGCCTTGATTAACACAAGAACATGGAGGTTGATTAGAAGGCAGCAGCAGCAGCAAAGGAAGGGAAAAGGCCAAGCAACAGCTGACTGGTAATTGGCCACATGCCATAGGACTTAAAAGGGTGTGGTTGGGAATGGATCCTTGCAGAGAACAATTCGTTGGATTCATATTGTGTGTTTCTGGTTAGTGTTCGGAAGATTCTGGTCTCTGCTTGTAGTCTGAACTCTGAATAGTCTGTTAAGTATTCTGATTAATTACTGTGTCAACCTTACCTTGCAGTTTTGGCAGTTTGCCCAAGTGGTTGGAAGCCTGCCGGACAACTGGGACTGCTGTTCTAAACAAAGAATCTCGGAAAGGCTTGTATCTGTTTGTTGGTGCCATAAAAGACTCAGGATTAAAGACCCAGCTGTAAAGCGTGGGTTCAGGGTGTAGGACACAATACCTAGTGGGTTCCAGAGAAGACGTAATGAAGTTACCCCTCCCCTCAAAAATGTATATAAAGCCTATATAAGCTAAATTAACTAATACATTAAAGGAGCCATTTAAATAACTCAAAGACCAAATGCTACTGGAACAGTACTGAATGGTCTGTTTTCAAATATTTGTGTAGAATAGGAACTACCCCCATCTCCAGGGTAGAGGGTTTCATAGCTCCAGAAAATAAAAGAGCCACTCCTATTCAACATCTTTATGAAGCCACTGGGTGAGTTCATTCGAGGGTTTGGGGTGTAGTATCATCAGTATGCTGATGATACTCAATTGTTCATCTCCACCCCGAATCCAGCCAACAATGCTGCTGAAGTGATGTCCTGGTGTTTGGATGGGGACCAACAGGCTCAAGCTCAACCCTGACAAGACTGAGTGGCTCTAGGTCCCTGCTTCTCGGACCATCCAACACTTGCCATCATTGGAAATAGGGGGGAGGTATTGACCCCCCTCTGAGAGGGTTCACAATTTGGGTGTCGTCCTGGACCCACAGCTGAAATTAGAAGACCATTTGATGGCTGTGGCCAGGGCAACCTTTCCCCAGGTTTGCCTAGTTCACCAATTGCGGCCCTTTCTGGACCTAGAAGCATTACTCACAGTCGCTCATGCCCTCATCACCTCACAGTTAGATTACTGCAATGTGCTCTACTTGGGGCTGCCATTGAAAAGTCTTCGGAAGCTTCGACTTGTCCAGAATGTGGCCATGCAAGCAGCCGTGGGTGTTCCTTGGTACAGCCATGTCATACCACTCTTGTGCAGCTTGCACTGGCTCCCAGTAGTCTTCTGGGTTTAATTCAAGGTGCTGGTCATTACCTTTAAATCCCTACATGGCATTGGACCAGGTTACCTTCGAGATTGCCTCCTGCCACCAGTTGCCTCCCAGCGTCCTGTGAGGGTGGGCTTCCTCTGGATACCATCAGCCAGGTAATGTCACCTGGCAACTCCATGGAGGAGAGCCTTTTCTGCAGCAGCCCCAGTCCTTTGGAATGACCTACCTCCAGAGCTCCGAAGTGTCCCAGACTTAAGACTCTTCCACTGAGCTTTGAAGACCTGGCTCTTCTGGTGGGCTGAATTAGCATGATCCATCAACTTTAGTAATTTTAATGGGGATTTTAGTGTTGTAAATGTTTTATTAATGTTTTAATGCTTAATGATTGTGTTTTTATTGCTGTGAGCTGCCTGAGTCCTGTGGGATTGGGCGGACTACAAATTTGAATAAAATAAAATAAAAAATAAACACAATTCTGTTTCTCTGTTTAGGTAAGGAAATTTCTCTGAAACAATGACCCACACGGCCATAGGTTGTCTAGTATTAGATCAAACTATAGCTTGTATGTATATTCAAAAAGCATTTGAACAGTTCAGATCCATTTCATACATCTTTGAATTGTTTTGAAAACTAGAGCAAACAAGCACAGAAGCTTTTAGGTTTGGATTAAATGTTGATAAAACATATGGGGTTGATGTGGTTGGGTATCTGATTTGTTATATTAGATGACCATTTTACATACTGTTAATTAAACAATAAGATCAAGATTTATCTCTTTGTTGTCAGGTGGCTGTAAATTAAGTCCACTGAATGGATATTTTGTTTGGCCTTGAAAAGTTGTTTAGAACTTTGGTACCAGCTGTTTAAAAACATCACAAGAAAGAAAAATAATAATTTAGATTTATTCTCTGTTTCTTTCTTTAGAAAACAAAACAACCTGCAATACAGTTACCTAGAACAAAGTAATCCATTATCTTAGACCACCCAGGTGATAATGCCATCAAATCAAGACATATTAAAATCAAATATAATTTTAAACTCTGAAATATCTGGCATTGTAAATGAAAAGACTATCACACTACCATTAGCATTTGGTGAAATAGGAATATAATTTTCTGCTGTCACACAGAGAAAAATTCTTAGAATTCACATCAAGTTTAAAAATATGTTAACATTGTAATATGCCTTCTCTATATACAGGTATACCAAAAGTATGGAAAGTTAGTCTCATTTCATCTTCATTACTAGTGTCCTCAGTACCATCTAACTTCTTCTTTTTCTACACTGCCAAATTTGGGGGAATGGCTCATTTGGTAAGAGATGCCCTTTCTAGAAACTAAAAACTGAGAACGACATATAAACCTTAAGTTATGATCACAACTGTGCCCAAAATTTCTGTTGCTAAGTCGAGCGGTGACACAAGGCTGGCTCCAGGCAGTTATAAATGCTTCCTTGAGAGAGGGGTTATTCCCACCTGCATTGAAGAAGGCGGTGGTGAGACCCCTCCTCAAGAAGCCTGCCCTGGATCCAGCTGAATTAAAGAACTTTCATCCAGTCTCCAACCTTTCCTTTTTACGGAAAGTTGTTGAGAACATCATAGCACTACAGATCCATGAATCCTTGGAAGAAGCGGATTATCTAGACCTCTTTCAGTATGGCTTCAGGCCTGGGCACAGCACTGAGATATTGGTCGATGATCTCTGGCGAACCCAGGGTAGGGGTCATTGCTCTATCCTGGTGCTACTTGACCTCTTAGTGGCATTTGATACCAGTGACCAT
>JANHGC010006885.1:31892-44163 GCA_027560395.1 Boaedon fuliginosus | reverse complement strand
AGATAGATAGATAGATGATAGATAGATAGATAGATAGATAGATAGATAGATAGATAGATAGATAGATGATAGATAGAAAAGTAAGAGAAAGTAAGAATATAGCAAAAATAGACAAAAGCAATATATAAAGAAGTGACTTTTTACTGAATGACAAGTATAAACAATTTTAACAAATGATTGTCTTCTCTAAGTATAAAAACGATTTCTTCATGCCATATATGTAGGGCCTATGTTCTACTTGTTTTCTCAATCATATTACTATAATTCCTGCCTGAACCAGATTGTGAACTGGAAATTTAACAGGTTAACTTTTCAGTCAAATCAGCCCAACCAGTTCTTTCAGAACAATTTTTTCAAACAGCAAAGCAAGAGTCTCCCAAACAGCCGGACAGAGTTTATCTAAAAACAAAATTAAGAGTTTCATGGGGAATATGTTTGAATTCCTGATCTGGGTTATTTGTTATATTTAAGAAGTGTAGGTCTAATGACAAGCTAATTGTATAATGTAATACTTCTATTAAACTTAATCTATAACTAATAATTGAGTCAGAATATTTGTTCATCCAAACCTAGATAACTCTGTTTAGAAACATAATATTCCAACTTTCTTGTATCTACTAAAGGAGACTTAAATTGGCAAGGTTTGAATCTGGTCATTTGATTTGACATTAATTTTCTCAAATTGGTTTTAAGAATTAAAGGACTCCAATCCCAAATCACAACTGCCTACATATTCACTCTTTCTAAACTTCTTTCAGTATGCATACATTCTGCAGTAAAGGTAGACAAATCTTTCTCCTAGAGATAACATTCTATTAGGCTCAATATATAGATAGCAAAATGAATTCCTTTCCTGTATTGTATAATCCAGTGACTCCCCAAAATGAAAACAGCTGTAAACAAGAGAGGAAGCAACTATTCATGACAATATATTTGCAATTCCAGTATTAAATATTTCACAGATGAGAAATGTTGCATTGTATATAATATTTTTGGTGAAGCCTGCCTGGCCAATTTGTGTCAGAACTCACTGAGATGTAAATCCAATCTTCATTTTTCAATACTGTTTCCGAAACTGAAATTTGAAAGAAAAAAAAAGATCTTTGTACTTTTAAACAGCTATCCTTTTTTTCAAACATGCTTAGCTTTTTTTCCCCTATGATCCAAAAATGAATAGTTGTCAACCCCAAAATGTGATAAATGTCACACAGAAAACTTTGTATGGCTGTAATAATAATGCAGCTCTGCAAAAGAGGTAATATTTTATATTGTATCCTAGAGAGACAACATTCAGTGGTTAATATCTATTCATTAAAATTTGTATAAGTTGTATGAGTTTAGCCAAGGTTTTTCTTTAAATTAAAACTAAACAGAGGTAAATCACTAACACCAAACAGAGAAAATTCTTCAACCATAAATACATATTTATTTCTAAGAAAATTGTACTGAGTTCAATTCTGTTTATTTTCTGTTATGTAAGTGAGTCTATAATTTTTCAGGTATCTTCCTTTAAAAGGGGGTAGAGAGACACTTAAGAGATGAAGGTCCCATCTTAAAAATTTGCAGAAAGGTCTGACACCTGCTCTACCTGTTTAACAGCAGATCAGTTACATCAGAGAAGTAAAAAAAGGAAATATTCCAATGTGATTCCCTAAGGATGCCAAGAGGCACAAAGAAAATCGCTAGGACAAAGAATTCAGTTAGAAAGAAGATGAACTATGCCAGCTCTGAAGCTGTCGCAATCCATTTTCTTTCCACAGAAATGAATAGAAGGGAAACTGTTAAAAGAAGTGGGAAGAAAAGGAATAAAAATGTTTCTTTCCCCTTCTTTCTGTCAAGAGCTTCAGAGGGCTTTGAGTAAGAAGATTGTTCCATCTTTGGCTCTTCCCCATGCAGTGATACCATTATTATGTAGTTCTGTGTAGAGCTGCAACTTAAGCTAATAACAAAAAAGGAAACATGAGGAAAAAGTCTGCCATGCAGTAGAACAATCTTTTGTGTAACTGAGTCTCAAGATGGCAATGAAACTTTCCCTATTCTGATCCTCCAGATATTTCACAGGTGTGGTCTGAACTTTGGACTGACGGCAAGGAAAGAAAAGAAAGACACCACAGTCAAGTAATAGTGAAGGAGGTGAACAATATGAAGAGGAAAAAGAAAAAGCTGCTAACACAAACATCAATCATAGCTGGTTAAAGGAATATGGAACAAGGCTCACTTAAAGTGTTGCCTCACTGAGAGCAATTTGATGCATTCTTCACAAAGGCAATTATTTATTCATAAATAAAAGGTTGCATTGTATGAAGAGGCAGGAGCCCACCCAAAGAGAATTGTCTTTCTCTGTATTGTCTCTCCCCCTCCCCTTTCCAACTGATTTAATTATTTTAAATGAAGAGCACAGGGTAATGTTCCAGCAAGAGCATCATTTGATTGCTTGATCTTAAAGATTTTTTTTATCTCCCTGATACAGTTCAGGCCAATTCATACTGAACCCATAGAAAAGGCAGCAAATCAAATCTGTTTCAGATATTACAATTTTTATAGAAGTATAGTAAGCAGTTTCAAATATATATATGAAAGGTTGTCATAACATTCTATACATCAGTTATGTGATATTGTCGTCTACATGAATCTCCATTTGAATGTATTAAGTGTCTTTGTGTATCTATGTCTATGTATACACACACACACACACACACAAAATAGCATAGTAGATAACGTTATAGTGTTTAGAGTGCTACCCTTTGATATTTGAGACCAGGATTCAAATTTAGGCTTATACCCATCTTATCAGAAGAGATCCTTTGACAAAGTCCTCCTATGGCTTCACTGCCTACTTAAGTTATGAGAGTAACAGAATCTAAGTGAGTCAAGCCAGTTCAATGTAATCAAGATTATCAAGGTCTATTACAGATGTTGGAGAACCAGGTATGAAACAAACTATCCTTGGACCATACAAGAAAACCTGGAATTGATGGGATGCTACTACAATAGTAGCCTTAATAAGAGGCGATATATGAAATATATGAGGGAACTATAGACAGTCAGAAAATCTACATCCACTTCAACATAATGAAGAGATCCCTCTCCATTATAGAGCACAGCAGTTGATGTGAAGTATAACATCAACTAACTACAGTCAACCCTTCATATGATTACCAAGACTAAGTGGAGAAACATCATCAGATAGTGTTCTAGGCTTTGTAACAAGCGTGGACCTGATTCCCTGTACCTTCTCTCCAGAGATGTTATGATGGTATGATTGGGTGAATGAATGTGTTTTTGGCAATTTTTATGTATAGGACTGTTTTTATTGTGATTGTTCGCCGCCTCGAGTTTCCCTTTGGGGTGAAGAGAGGCGGGGTATAAATTTAATAAATAATAAAATAAATAATAATAATAAGATATCTAGGGAGCTGTCTTGGGAAATACCTAATTTTTTTAATGATAATGTTACTATGCTATTTAAATATTAAAAAGGAAGAGTGTTACATAATATCAAATTAAAAACATGTTTAGGAAGCTGGAAAAATAGCTGTTCATATTTAACTTTTGCACTGGGACAAATTACCATAGGTTTCTCACTCATGTTTACACAAAGAAACCTTCATAATGTTTGTCTGATATTGACTCAATAGGACCTAGTCAGCTGTGATTTCCACAATAGATTATGATTAAGTAAATCATATCTTAGCCAATTCTACCTGGATATTCATACAAATAGGCAAAGATAGCATACAACCAGCTATGAATCATTTAACTTGCTGAAAATCACTTAGATTCTCTCCCTTTTTCAAACCTTTTCCCATAAACATCCTGGAATTCTAGTTTTTCAAAACATCTATTGTTGTTACAGACCATTTGGTTTAATGATTTATTGCACTTAATTATTAAGCAGATAATAAATAATAAATAAGATGAGAAATGTTATGTATTGCTAAATGAAGACATCATTTACCAGGAAAAATGCTTTAAGAGAAGCTGTTGTTCAGAGCTGCAGAGGAGATCTATGCATTAATCAAAAAAATGCTTTGGCGTCTTTCTTTTGGCAAACTCCCATGGGTGATTCAAGTGTAGCTTCTCTCAGTAGTGAGCTCAAGCAGACAGCTGGGAATTCACCCTTAAGGGAAAAGCTGCTCAGAGATGAAAGGCAGAACCACGTGTGCATTTTCTCCTTTTCACAGATCTCTAGGGACCTGCCATTAGATATATGCAGGTAGCTTGGGTAATACAGAAATGATATGTGGGATATATCTTGGGGTTGGTGGGGGGAGTAAAAGCACTCAGTGTGCTGAAATGGAGGGGGAAAAGAGAAATGGATATTGAACATAATCTGAATCCTCTTCAGTAGCTCTTGATGCTATATCACAATTTCTAGTAGTTTTGAATGTTGTTTTCATATCTGAAGATCTGAAAAGCTGAGTGGTGCACAGTAGTGAAGGCAATGTGAAAACACATTGGAAAATTGGTTAATTGTATGGAGATATAACTACTAAGCCATATCTAAACTAGGAAATGAACAATCTGAAGCTATTATGCCTCTTTTTTGTACCTGGTGGTATGCACTTTTTGTGCATTTGCTCACCACTTCCCATAAAGATAGTGGTTCCCACAATTTCAGATCATAAACATTCATAAAGTTCTGAATTTTTGGAAGAATTGAGTTGTTCTACTCCAGGAATCATATATTAACTTTATGCTTGAGGAAAGCACAAAATATATTCTATTGCCATAGCTTCACTCAAAGGTAGCAAATATGTAACATTTTGCCAAAACCCAACTACTCAAAAACTCTCTATTTTACAATAGTATTGTGACTCAGCCATGGGAATATATTATACCATACACAAAACCAGAGTTCACATTTCTGAAGCTATTTCCTTGCTCAGAAAATATCTGAATCCATTATTTTCTCAAAATTTCCACATCTAATAAAATTCTGATTCTTTAATCCTTTTGATCAACATGCCTTGCAACTAGTCCACTAAGTTGCAGATGATCTGGTCACATTTAGACCTTTCTTCTTCTTTAGAAAGCCAAGTGGCATCTGTTTCTTATATTTTCATGATTTTCCCTCAATGTTTGCACCATCATTTGCGGCTAGAATATATTATCTTTGCTTGTTTTTATGGAAGCTATTAAACCTAGATAATAAATCCTGTGGGCATTTATACTTCAGGGCAACCTTTCCTAATCTTGTGCTCCTAGATATTGTTACTGTATTATAATTTCCATTATCCCTAGTAAACACAGCTACTAAGCAGAGTTGATTGAACTTGTAGTCCAATAGCATCAGAGGATATTTTAGAATAGTCCAGTATACCCTTTCTTAAGAGTAAATTAAAGCACTTCTTCTTTTGTCTAAAATTGGTGGGCTTAAAGCATAGAAAGAAATATGAAACATAAGACTAAAATTGCTCTTCCAGGTTAAAGCATATCATGTAGTTACTCTGGGGCAAAACTTCAACTCACGATGAACCCAATATCTAAGTCACTATAATGCAAGTGAATGAAAAAGTAAAAGAAAAAGGAGACTCATGCTACCAAACTAACATTCTATTTCTGCAGTAAATGTTTGCATATTAAATTCTCTCCTGAAAGCCCACCTGTACAATATTGCATCTGATTGTAATTAGGCAGCTGGTGTATTCCTATTTCTGTCTATTGTACTACTCCTAACAGAATTGCTTAACTGTGATTGTGTTCTTGTTGTTGAATCCCATTGGTGCTTGTTTCTCCACATAGTGAATCCTTTGATTATTTGAATATTTCCATTTCCCCTAGTTGCTGGCAATGAACCACTTAAGGTTTGCATAATACAAAGTGCAATTGTATGATAATTTAAATCACAGCAGCAAAAAAAAAATCCAATATATGTATATATATTTACATGCATGTATATGTGTATGTGTAAAGGTAAAGGGTTTTTGTGTGTGTATGAATCAGTGTGTGTGTATGTGTAAAGGTAAAGGATTTTGTGTGTGTTTGTTTGTATGTATGTTGTAAAGGTAAAACATCCCCCTTTCCAATAGAGTCTGGCTCTAGGGAGTGTGCTCATTTCCATTTCTTAGCCAAGGGAGCCAGCATTGTCTGAAGATCCTTCCCTTGGTCATGTAGTCAGTATGTCTATACACTGAGGCACCTATGAAACTACTCACATTTGCATACTTTTGAAATGCTACCATAGATGGGCAGCTATCAGTTGCCCTTATGACCACAGTTGAACCCAAATTTCTGTTGGTAAGAGAGAGTTGTTAAGTGAGCTTTTGCCCCATTTTATGACCTTTCTTGACAGAGTTGTTAAGTGAATCTCTGCAGTTAAGTTAATAACACAGTTGTAAAGTGAAATCCAGCTTCCCCATTGACTTTGCTTGTCAGAAGGTTGCAAAAGGTGATCACATGATCCAAGGATACTGCAACTGTCATAAATATGAACTAGCTACCATGCATTCAAATTTTTAACATGTGACCATGGGGATGCTGCAATGGTTGTGTGAAAAATGGTCATAAGTCACTTTTATTTAGTGACATTGTAGTGGTCATTAAATGCACATATATAGATATATTCATACACCTCAGTATGCATGAATTATTTTTGCATATGCGGATATGTTGTTTGGTAGCTGAATACAAAATTATTCCTTTGAATGAGGTCCAATAAAAATATAAAAAGACAAAATTTAATATTTTGATCTGATAAAAAAAAATCCCAATTAATTGAATGGTATTTTTACTTTACAAATTAATATAGCTTTTTTTAAAAACGATTGTGAACACTATCTCCAAAAAAGACATTCTCTCTTTTTTGATGAATGCCCTTTTTTAGAGAATGCCTGCTGTGATCCATGTGTGGCTTGTTTACAAATGCAGCCTGCCTCTTTCTTTGAATAATTGTTTTTTACTAAAATGTGCAGATTTAATTGATTAATTAATCAAACAAAGACATATAATTAGTCAGGTGGATTCCCCCATCCAACACTTGGTAAGAGCTATAAAACAAAAACTAAGCCTCTGTAGATCAGCTGGCATCTGTTTCCATAAGGTTTTTCATCTTGCACAGAGTACTAATGCACCTCAGCAGAAGGAGGCACCTTAATAATCCTGCACCTTGATGAAGGTCAATAAAGCATCAACTTGGCTTTACTGTTAGGGGCTTTTGAACATAACGCAAAGATGTAGAAGTCATTGCTGTTAGAAATAATTACATTGTTTTGGTTCACTTGCAATAATGTTTCAGAGGTGAACATAGCTAAAGCTTTTCACAAAGAAAACACAGCATCAAATATCCAGATATTACATTGTTTTAACATGGAACTGGTTGCCATAATGATTGTCCCCTAAATATCTATGGAGATTCTCAGTCATCCAGGTCATGGCTGTCCCAAAATGGACTTTCTTGATTTTCTCTGAAAACGTTTTGCTTCTCATCCAAGAAGCTTCTGAAGCTTCTTGAATGAGAAGCAAAACATCTTCAAAGAAAAAAAAAGAAGTCCATTTGCCTCTTGAAAAAGCCCCTGTAATATCTATAAAGATATACCTCTTATAAGTAGTTATTTTCATGTAAACTAGCTTGGATACAAGCTTGGGAGAAAGAGGGCTTGCTCTTGACAGTTGAACAACATGCCAGGGCTGTACTCCAAAGGGCTGGGTGGAATCATAGAAAACTAAAATTGATTTGGTTTAATTTAAATTGAGTTACACTTAAAATATTTCCATCTTTCTATTTAATTATTTTCACACTAAAAACTAAAGTTTGGCTACAACATCTGGAAGAGCATTTGGGAGTTTAGAGGAAACAGAACAGCAGAAGACAAATTGTTTCAAACAAAAAGCATAACACAGAACAATCATTTTGCCTTAAAGTGCTACAACTGGTAAATTTGGTATCAACTAGTGTGTTTTTCAAATTTGGGGAGACTCTGTTGACTGTATAACCTTTTAGTAATAAAGGGGATGTCACCACAACATGTAGACTTTATATATATATATGTATATATGCACCCCATATATATATATATATAGTAACAATACGGTACAGGATGAATTTTCTTTTTGAGTCCCCTGAATCAGTGACAATATTAATTAAATGCATCCCTGACCTGCTGGGTTCTTTAAATATTTGCAGTTCTCTGCAGCTCTGTTTAGTAATGAAATGAAATTAATGAGCTCGTTAGGTTCTGCCTCAATCTTTCAAATATAAACATGACAATCAGGCTAAATCTTATTCTTCCTCTCCTTACAGTGAAATGTACTTCAGGAAAGCCAGGCTAACCCTACAATAATCCCCCTCCCTCTCTCTCTCTCTCTCTCTGTGTCCCTCTCTCTCCCTCCCTCCCTCCCTCTTCCCCCACCCCCCTCTCTCTCTGTCTGTCTTAAAAAGTAGATAAAGACCAATAAGGACTAATATAAAGTAAAGAAAAAGAGAAAAATGAAAAAATGAAAAGGAAGAATAACAAGTAGTTTCTGATTTGCTTTGTACTATTTATAATTATAAAATCACCTTTTATTCTATGGCTGCAAAAAGAAAAAATCTCTTTTTTATTATATGTTTTTTTCAAACCATCAAAACCATAAATTTATCTTTCTGTTTCATGCATAAATCTTAAGGGATTTACAATCATAAATAAACATAGATGTTATCTTTTCTCTAATCAAGGAAGTCATGTTTGGCTATCTCTGCAAGTTCCATCATCCTCACCAACCGTTCTTCAATTGTGGTTAGTCCTGGACCTTGTGAGCATATAGTAATCTTGCTACAGTTATTTTTGTGTATAAATTGAAGTCCACATCATTGAATAGTGCTGGGTGGGCAAAAATTATGCTAAATTTTAAAATGCTTTATGTGGTTTTGGATTATTGCAGTGTGTGAACCCAGTGAAGCCCGAATGTTGGCTTTTCCAACAGAAAAAAGAGAAATTAATTTTGCTCTCTGTTTATTAACTTAAGAAAATATTTGGTGGGTGATGGCAGGAACCGATAGAAAAATTACTTGATCCAACCGGGGTTGTCTTATATTATTGAAACTGCAGAGTTGTCACCAAGGGGATAAAAAAAGAAAATAAGAAATGGGGTAACTGATACATAATGAATCTTACTGTGACTAATGTAATGCTTTCAATGCTTCAAAGATGAACACTGTACTTGAAAGGATCTATTTAACTAAAGTTTGTGTTGTTATTATGTTATTTTTTACTACCCATGGAGATCAGAACCATTCCGAACCTGTTGGCCTTCCGCAGAGCCACTAAGACCTGGCTCTGTTGATGGGCTTGGAACTAATACCCCCCTTGGATGATTGATGATTGGTTGGTGTATGATTGTGTTGTAATTTTTTAAAATATATTGTATTTTTTTTAACGGTGTTTTATTGTACTGTATTTAATTGTTGTAAGCCGCTTCGAGTTCCCCTTCACCGGGGAAGAGAAGCGGGGTGTAAATCTAAATAAATAAATAAATAAATAAATAAATAAATAAATAAATAAATAAATAAATAAATAATATTTGTCTGCCAGGAGGCTTGAGGGTGGCTTTCTAGGAAAAAAATGGGGCGCGGGGGGGGGGAGGGTGCGGCGACCGACCCAGTCACATGACCGCATAGCCATGCCCACAGAACCGGTAGTAAAAAAATTTGAATCCTACCACGGGTCGTAAGTCAGTTTTTGCTTCCGTTGTGATATTGAACAGTTATTAAATGAACTGTTGTAAGTCTAGGACCACATGTAGACTGAATGCTGAAAGAAAAACTGAACCAGCCACTCATGGTGACTGCAGTATGTGTGCACTCATGGTTAAGACAATAATAATTTACACATTGGTTCAAAAATATGAACTAACCACAATGGCTGATTTTGCATAGAAGCCAGCTATCTCATGGGCCAAAGAGCTTTAAGAATCAGATTCAACAGTAGCTGGGTTCAAGTATCATGGCTTAGCACAATGTGCAAACCAGGCCAATAGGTTTACTTCCTATCAGGCTGCAGCTATCCTGGAGTCCAGATATCTGCAACATTTTTTTAATCACACAATTTCCAACCTTGGTAGCTTTAAGATGAGTGGGCTTCAACTCCCAGAATTCCCCAGCCAGCCTGGAATAGGAACATAATTTCCTTGGTTTTGGTCTTGAATTTTCTTTTGTAAAGCAAAGCTATAAATATAAACAATTAACATCTTTTCATCCTTATGACCCTTTTTTCAGCATTGGCCAGATTTTCCAAGTTTGTCCTTTTATCATTTCCAAGAAAAATAGGATCGCTGCACATTTCAGTCATTTCAGAAATTGAATATTCCCAAGGGAAACAGGATTTAAGCATATCTTACCGCATGTTAAAGGGAGCCATAAGCCGGACCACATATTGCCTGTCCTTTGGAAGTTTAAGCTTAGGGATTTTAGATGGATCGAAATCTGGAGGGTAGTATTTCTAGAACGGCCAAATATAAAAAAATATAATGGAAATTACTTTTTTTTTTTTTTGGTCTTTTCTTTTGATTTTATTTTAGGCAAAAGATTAAAACACAAACTCCCAAAGAAAAAGAAAAAAAACAGAGTCAAAACAAAACTAGACAAAAACATTTTAAAAAATGAATTAAAAAAAAAAAGACAAAAACATGTATTAGTTCGCCTAACGTATGATTTCCCCTTGCCTGGGGAAGAGAGGCGGGGTATAAATTTAATAAATAAATAAATAATAAATATTAACCCAATTTTCATCAAAAAAAATATTAAAGGACAAAAAGACATAACTCATCATTTATTAATACCCACAGCCTTAATAGCAATCTTAGATGGATCAAAAAAAATCTGGAGGGTAGTATTTCTAGAACGCCCCCAAATTAAAAAAATATATATTATTGAAACTACTGGGTTTTGCCTTTCGATTTTATTTTATTCAAAAGATTAAAAACACAAACTCCAAAAGGAAAAAAAAAATAGCACAGTCAAAACAAAACTGGACGAAAGCATTAAAAAGGGAATTAAAAAAAAACAAAAGACAAAAAACACACATTAACCCCCAATTTTCAATTTAAAAAAAATGAAAAAAAGGGACCAAAAGAGAAATACCGGATCATTTATTAATATCAATAGCCTAGACCCCAGTGGATCCCAGCAGATCCTTAATCAAATAGCTGATGGATCCACTCGGTTCTCCCTTGAATGGTTTGGCCTCTTTACAACAACCCTGCGAGGTAGGCCGGCATACCCAACCCCAACTCCCAGGCCCCCAACCGCCCCCAGCCATGTTTTTCGGCCTTTTTCCTTTCACTCACGTTTAACACTTTCCTTTCCGACATTTCGGCTCTTCGCGGCTGCTCCCGGGCGCCCTAAAACTCTCCCCAAACACCGCCACTTCCTGGATTCCCAACTCGTTCCGTCTCCTTCCCTGCTATTGGCTATCGCGCGTCGGAACGGAGCAGAGGGCGCGTCCCATTGATCTGCTTGGCGGTCAGTCAACAGCAATCCCCACCCTCTTAAGCCGTCGCCCCGTTATTGCGTCTTTTAACCAGCGCCCAGCGTGCCTCTTTATGTCGCGTCCTTTGTCCTTCCCTAAAATACTCCGTTGGGGAAACAAAGATCTGACATCGCTAGTTCCGGGGCTGGAGAGTGATGGGTTAGGTTGAATAGACGTTATTAAAGGCCTTTCATAAAACATTAAATATTCATGACCTCTGTTAAATATTTAACACTTCGAAATATCGAAGGCTCCTTTTTAATTAAAAAGCGAAATTGCTTGGGGGATAAGGCTTATTAGATGCTTGGTACTTGTTTACACAGAAGGACTAAATCCTAAAATAGTTTTCCTTGCAACCTGTATAATAAGTAATCATGATTATTGCTGCACGCTCAGCGTTTCCTTCCGCCTTTCCAGGATGTTGCTGAGTTTATTTATGTTTTGTCTTTTAAGATGTATATATTGCCTTTCCAAACCACTTCCCAAATGGCTTATGAAATCTTTCGTTGTAACTTGCATTTTTAAATGCCAACTAAGAACAGCCACTAAATGTAAGCATGCAATAGGTATAATGGTGCGTGACAGTAGAGAAATGAAGACCATTAAACCAATTCTTGTATTTATTTATATTTAATTATTAAATTTATACGCTGCCCATTTCGCTGTCCAAAGCGACTTGTTTATTAATTACCCACCACCAAGTTTCTCTGGTGATTTTTTTTTCTTTTACACATTTAAGGTATGATGGCCTCAAAGTAGGCATCTTCATCCTTAGCAGAAAAGAAAAAAGGTAGCAAAGATTTATTTATTTATTTATTTATTTA
>JANHGC010006882.1:61311-75707 GCA_027560395.1 Boaedon fuliginosus | reverse complement strand
GGTCAGGTCGCAAAAGGGGATCATGTGACTCTGGGACACTGAGACCATCATAAGTAAGAGTCAGTTGCCAAGCATCCAAATTTGGATTACCTGACCATGGGGATGCTGCAATGGTCATTAAGTGTGAAAAATAGTCGTAAGTCCCTTTTTCCAGTGACATTGCTAAAAGTTTCAGCCCTAATTTTTAACATGCTTCTTAATGATCTGAATGAGAAAGTCATGAGAATACTTATCAAATCTGCAGAACACATAATATTGGACAAAATAGATGAAAACAGGAGTAATTTCTTTCTCCGCTGCCATGGTCAGATCATTCTTTGCTGAACATCCAATTCTATGGCTTCCCTCCTCTACACAGAAGGCTAGCCTATTCAAATGGCCAAGGCACGTCTAATGAACCCAACTGGGTTCCAGAGGGAGCTTGTTTTTTTTTTTTTTTTTTAGAAAGTCTGTTACTCGGTCCAACTGAAGCATTGGTAGCTGTTTGGAACAATTGGCTGCCATTTTATATTACATTAGCCAATAACTGGCTTCACCTGGGTATTTATTTGCCTCAACGCTGTATTAGAGAGGAACATCCTATAGTCAAGACTCACGCTGTTGTACTGTGTGTGTGAATCTGTAGATTTAGTAGCTCTTAGTAGCTCTGTCTCTTATGTAGTAGCTCTGTGTCTCTTATTGTTTTTTCGGGCTCTGTGCAGAATCGTAAGTCAGAGTGAGCCCCCTTGTGAAGTACTGTGAAGCCATCACCATGGCATCTCCACTATTTTTAAGGTACAGAGACCACCACCACCCCCCGAGGGTGATAGGGGGTGTCTTACCCACACAGTATTTGTTCCCAGAGGGTAAGTCATCTGTGTATAAAGTTTGATTGAAATTGGTCGAGGTGTTCCAGAGCTATGCTAAAACATACACACAGACACAGACACACAGACATCCAATTTTAGATATATATATAGATTGTATATGCATTTATTTTTTACTGTTTTAATTGTTATCTGTCCAGAGACGTGAATTTGAGATGGGTGGCCATATACATTTAGCGAGTGTGTGAGTGAATGAATGAATGAATGAATACATAAATAAAAAGTTATTCACTAATGATGTTCAAGAAGGCCTTAAAGACCTGGCTCTTCTCTAGGCTTCGAGGTAGGGTGGTGGGAGCCCTTGATGTATATATGATATACTTTGTTATTGCTGACCACACTTGAAATTTTGTTTAATATTTAACATATTCTAATTTGATTGTATATCTCCTAGTTTGTTTTTATAGTCGCCAGAATTGCTCTGGAGTCGGATAGGCTCTAGTTTGAATAAAATGTACTCTGTGTGTGTATGCGCGCATGTGTATTTACACACATACACACTCACCAAAGAAATCAAATGAACAGAGAAGAGGTAATATCTGGCTGTGTAACAACATCTATAAAGTATTGTTTTACTATACTAATAATACCATTTTACTGAACACTGAATATGAGGTGGCAGTTATTATCGGTATACGGCTGCAAAAATGGCAAACGCAATCTGAGTGGGCATCAGCTGAGAAGTTCATGATAATCATTTCCACTTCAGAGACCACCTCAGATATTTTGAGCATCATACATTAAAAGAAAACTTCAGAAAAACTGTGACATATCTTTGCAATAGTGGCAAATATCTGTAGCACAGATATAGGATGAAGGTTCATTCTCCGAGCTTGTGGATTGGTTTCCGATTGTTCATTACCAGGCTAGGTAACATCTTCAGTTTAGGAGATGTCACAGTCATTGTTTTTCTAAAGGCCTCAAGTGTGGGTGTGTCAAGTGAGGGTTTTGTGATAAGTCAGGTGTGAGTCATCACTGAGTCTTGTGAGGGGTCTTGTGATAAGGAGATTACATCAGGTCAAGGTCATTGGGAGGTTCACTGCTGGTGGGGGTGTTGCATGGGTTGTGGGTTGATGCTACCTCTGGTTGGCTGTGTGGTTGATTTGGATTCTGTGGGGTTCGTTGGCTGATTGTAGATCAACGTATCTGTTGATGGAATTGCTTGTGGAGTGTCAGGCTTCAATGAATTAATGAGCATGGTGGGTGGTAGTGTGCCAATGATTTTTGTGTTGCTTCAATCGAACTGGTGCTATCTGGTGTCAGTGTGGGTAGAGATTAAGGATTTGGGATCGTGATGTTTGACAGCTAGCCAGTGTTTGTGGATCTTGGTTTTTAAAGATAAAAATGTTACCTAGCCTGGAAACGAAATGTTCAGAAACCAATCCACAAGCTCAGAGAATGAACCTTCACCTCAAACAGTGACTTATTCTGAGATGGGAAATGAATATGATCATAGGAGTAGAACAGATTTATGAATTGGGAATATTTAATACCATTCAAATACCTGAGAAGTTGCAGATAGATATTTCTATATTGTCACTGGATACCAGTACCTGTTCTTTGTTATTACAAAGTAATATAAACGTAAGTTACAAGAATGTTTAAAAATGGTGCTAAGAATAAGAGCCATTTGACATGAAACAAGTTACCAATGGGCTGATCAACTCTCCTTCAGCTGATATAGACAAGAGGCTGGGCAGTCATCTATTGAAGATGCTTTAATTTGGATTCCTTAAACTGAGCAGAGGATTTGATCATTAAAACAGTCCCTTTCAATTGTGTGATTCTACTATTTTAGTGTCTAAGTGCTGTCACAAATTGTTAGCTTGCCGTTATACAAGTAAGGGCAAGCACAAACTAGTTGCTCCAGAAAGATCCAAGATTTATAGGCAGACAACGTCTCTGGGAAATATCACATAAACATGGAATTGTAAACTGCTAAGCTGCAAACTAAATGCAAACAATTTACATGGAGAACTTGAGTTCAGATTGCTATTGCAGAGCAGTTGGTTGTTAAGAGAATCATGGTGCTGGCTGAAGGAACCTTTGGTCTATCCCAGTAGATCATTTCACATCTTTGATTCTTGTTTGTCTTTAATTGCAAAACCAACTAACCAAACACCAACTTGTAGGCAAAGCTTGTTCTTTACACAAATAGTAATTGCAAGAGAAGGGCAATATATACTTCCAAGTTCTCCAAGATTAGGATCCTAAGGAAGCCAATAAGCAAAACAATGGAGTAAAAACAATGAGGCAATTAGTACAAAAAACTGTCAATCAGCATGAGATGAGAAGCCAAGTACTGTCTGGTACAAGAAGCTGATCTTTATATTGCAACATGGAACAAGCAAAAGGGTTCAGGGAAGAACCCACACGGATCTTTACTAGACTGCCTGCCTCACATCTTCAGAATCCAGAAATAAAATTGTTCTAGCCAGTATCCAAAACAATGCATGAATGGTCTCATGTGGCCAATGATATCTGGGATATTAATTCCTTAAACACAGCCCACCACTCCATATGTTGAGCCATTTTTTTATTTGAAGGAGCTGTTGGGAAATGGGAAATGTTCTGATACGTAATGGAACAATGTGGAACATTGGGAAATGTTCTGATACATAATGGAACAAGAATAAAATTTCCTACTGGGCTGTCTAAACCCAACTTCTATATGCCTAAAATAAATTTTAAGATCCTAGCCTCCATTTAATTAACGCATTTTAAAGCACAGTACAAAATGCCTAAGTAAAACATAGGAATAAAAGAAAAACCTGGCAAAAGGCTCATAGTCTTAAACAATAAAATTAAAAAAGGGAGCTTTCATCCAATGTGACTCAAATTTAGGATGTATAAGATAGAAAATTATCCTGCAGACTCTGCTGTCATCCAGATGTATTGGATTACAACATCCATAATCCTCACCTAACTAGGAGAGCTTCTATTTGGAAAAGCCGAGCTTACTAGGCACAAGAGTTTTAGTGCTATTTACACATATGGACATTAAAAAAAAAACAAATCACATTGCTGAACAGACATAAGCAACCTTCATAGTATTTCAGTATAATTGTATATAAAGCTGGTACAGAACCTCATTGGTTGTAAAAGCTATAATTTGCATTTGCTTGTAAACTGTGGCTTAGAATCACTTCGTATCAGAGGTACAAGTTGTGTGCAAATTAAGAAAAGCACATGGCGTCACCACTAATTTACATACAAATGTAAACCTCACTACTTATGAAGAACGTAGAACCTTGTTATTACAAAAAGTAAACTGCATTGATTCGTCTGTTATTTATGCAGCCACCCAAACAGGACATTTCCTTTCACTAATACCTTGTTGGGCAAAATAGTGAGGGTTATAAAAGCCAGTGACTAACATCTGTTCCAAAATGGGCTTGTAAGCATTCTTCATAGGTGGCCTGGCCACTTGGACTAAGATCCAACAGTAATGTAGACTTTGTCATTTCTGATGTGGGATTTTACGCCATGTGGCAATCTATTCTACAGTCCGTCCCCCCCACTTGTGTGTGTGTATACATACATGCATATAAAACAAAACTAGAAAAATAAACCAGTTTAGGGATTGCTTTTATTGAGATCAGAATATCTTTGAAACAAGAGTTTCAAATAATCAAGCAGTTTCCTATACAAAATATTCAATGTCAATTTTGGCTGAAAGGAAATAATGGCATCATTTTGTTTTTTTAACACGAACAAGTAAAGAATAAAGGAGAATGATCAGGAAGTGTGGCAATATAATCTGTCTGCCAAGATCAGATGAATATCTTAAAATTTGATCCTCTTTAGTAAGATTAAGGTTTTGTGCAAAAACATACTTTACAAATACTACATTTGGATTGTGTTTTTCTTCATTAATGTTTCAATAAGAAATTACTCAGGAATTGCCTAGATGCATCTAAGACAGCAATAGCACTTAGACTGATCTATGGCTTTACAGTGCTTTATGGCACTCTCTGGGCAGTTTTCAAATGTCAGCATATTTCCCCCAACAAACTGGATCCTCATTTCACCAACCTTGGAAGGATGGAAGGCTGAGTCAACTTTGAACTGGTCAGGATTGAAATCCAGGCTGTGGGCAGAATTAGCCTGCAGTATTCCATTCTAACCATTGCACCACCAGATATGGCATTCATGTGTGCAAAATGTACAATCAGCTGATACATTCTGATCAATTCATCTATATGCCTTGCATTAGATAAGGCTAAAAGGGAACACCATGACTTCAGAGCATGGCGAAAATGGACTTTTCTCATTACTTGCTACATTTTGAAGAGAAAGCGGGGGGGGGGTGTTTGTCTGGAATGCCTTCCTCTATAAAGATCCTTGATGAACCAAACTGGAATTAAGCAGAACAATTAATGTCACTCAGTGCATAAAAGTACCTATGTGACCATAATCCTAATTGGATTTTTTAAAATCTAGGTCATGGTGTTCAATGGGTTTTATTTCCCTAAAATGTGGAAATGTCTGTTACATGACTAGATAACTTCATCAGTCCTCCTCCTCCTCCTCATCAACACTATCACTGATGATGTTACGTAGTTGGACAATGAAACTTCTGCAAGCAAACAACCAAGCTCAGAGAACATTAGGTACTCCAGAGTTCAACCCTGAGCTGCAGATACTCTCTTCTATTGAATAACATTCATTTTTTATTTCCTCCTCTAAAACTAAAATATTGGCAGAATCAAACAGAATAAAAATAAAGCAGAAAATGGGTATATTTGGATAGATTACTCCACAGAGGACATTTGTGACAGTAAGTGCAGCTGGGTGACTAATAGGGTTGACTTTCTCTTGGCTTTCTCTCTCCTTCAAAACTTTTGTTTATTACTCAAGATTGAAAAAAAATGGTAAAAGCTAGCAATTTTCCTGGAAAAAAAAAGATCACCACCATAAAGAAAGGCAATAAATCTGACACAGAACCAGTGCTATAGAGCCCTCCTCTAAATATTTTTTCTGGGCTCCTTACTTACATCATATCACTCTCTGCATGCTCAGAACATATGTCTGGCAAATCGCTCTTTTCTTCTTGAAGAGAAGTGAAGCATATGAATTGCATTTTGAAGATTTAATTCAAGAATTCCTGACCAAAAAAACCCAACGCCCCAACAGAAACAAAGAGATTCCTTACATTATGCATTTTATTCAACACCATTGCTGATTTCTAAAAATTATACAAATTGGAAAGCAATTTTTTTACATGATAAAGATTCTATTCTTGATATGATGCGGTGATTCAGAAAACCTGAAATAAAAGTAAAGCTTAATTGCTATTGAGTATGTTCACCAGATGAAAAATGAAAGTATTTCCACACAGCATAGTTTTCTTTTTATTTCTAGCCCTCAATTCCTCACAAACTAATTTTAAACTACCTTTCAGTTGTGTTCATTTCTGCCGGTCTCAAAAGAGAACAGACACAATTAGGTTTCCTTCCAACTGATAAACAGGAGAGGTTAAAGCAAAAAAAGAAGAAGAAAAATGCAATTCAAACAATGCCATGTTCCTTAAACTACCATGGTTCCTGAACTAAACATTCCCTGACCTCCACTCTATACAAAGGCAAATATATGCTAAGATGAATCATGAGGTACAGCAGACATTAAAATGAACCTAGAGAAACCATCAGAGAGTCTTCTGGACTAAGGATGTGAATAGGAAACTTCTGTTTATATGGTCTATTCCAGTAAGATTGATCCATGCCCTACCTTAATTATTGAACCCTTCTGGAATGCCTATGAAGGTTTAAGCATAGAAGCACTATTTCATAGTGGTTCTGCTTCTTCCTAATTAGACAGTTTCAACTGATGCCAGCCTTGTGAGGTAGTCCAGACAGATGCCCAGATGCTTTACCATAAGGTTACATCAACCAAATCTTTGCAAATCTGAAAATACATTTCTTCCCCATCTCCTTTACAGCCCCAGAAACTAGTGAGAGCACCTTCTGAGATGCTTAGCCCATCTGCAGTCCCTCTGCAAGCTCAGCTGCCTTTAATTGTCCCCCTGCTAATGGCTCTTGTCCCTCTCTCTCAAGGTCATTCCCACATACCATTACAATTGATGAGTGGTGGGGAAAGTGGCTGTGCTCATGGTTGATCCAAATATCTTCCTAATTTCTTAGAACTGATCTGAAAAGACAAGATCTTGGCAGAAGAATCTGCCTCTGGACAGATAGGGTGTGTAAGAGACTAGTGGCAGCCTATCATAATTATTATTTACTGAGGAATTCTTGGAAGGAAGGGGCTACCAATGAGATTTTAAATTACCACTCCTCCCAGCTCATAACAACCAGCTCGTACTAAGCAAAACTGTAATTCCCGTATTGGGTAATTCTTCACAATGATCCTAGAGTTGCAATCGAGAAGAGACCACTGTGTATGCATGGTTCTGCAATTTTTCTCTTTAGTAAATGTATCCTAAATTGGATTCTGGTACAGTAGGAGAACAAAATATAACAAAACCCTTGATTCATTTGCTTATAAAATCTGCTGCAAAATGTGAAAAAATTTACACAGCTTGAAAAAATACATTTTTCCTCATAAAGCAGCCACCTCAACCTGAGCACCCTGCAGTCGTGTAGATTTCAATTTCCAAGATTCCCAGGTTTATGTAGCAATTGTTAAGTCTCCTGGACTTTGACGTTTATACACCTGGGTGACACCTAGCTTAGGGAGGATGTCCTAAAATGAACACAAGGATGAAACAAAAATCAATGTGTGGATGTGATGAAAGAATAACACTATTATTTCTGTCATAGTTTCCAAGAAGCTTGTTTGATTTCCATTATATCTTACTTGCTTGGCACTCATTACTACAAAGACCATGTTAGCTTTACAGAAAGCATGGGACACATCCCAGGTCTTTCACCAAATGTGGATTTTAGATATAAACAGAAATAATATGAAAATATGGCTTTAAAAAAGATTACCAATTTAGGAAGCCAGTCTATACATTTTTAAAATCAAACACAATGAATAAATCAGGAGTATCTCTTTTTAAAAAATCTGCTCAGAATGTATGTTTGCTTTATGTACCATTTAAAGGCAACTGTTGCTGTGAGATGAAATTCATGGATAGAGCACTTGGCCAGAAGCCAGAACATAAATTCCTGAATGCCCAACTCTGCCCAACTCTTAGGCTTCTTCTCAGCCTAAGAATGCTTGGCATTTGCTACCAACAGCACTTGTTTCAACTTGAGTAGTTATTTTTATATTCTTTCTGTTTCTAAGAATGAGCTAGGATGAATTATACTCCAGAATAAAGGCAATCACATTTCCGCCAGAGTAATCCACCAGTCTCTCTTTGGTAGAGGATTTAGGGATTCTGAAAATGAACCATGGTTTATGAAAACCACAATGGTATGTTCTACTTGAAATGGATTGCCTTTAATCCCTTGGTCTTGCCACAACCAACAATTCCAGATGTTTTTCTTCAGGCTGGAGCATGATTGTGATATTTGGGCCTTTCAAAAATACCTATAGTTACAATGGGCACAGGCATCAGAATGCCCACTCTTGGAGACTGCTAATAGTTCGGATCTCACTGAGTGGTTAATATAAGGGCTGACAATGTTTTTAATATGGTAGAAGGGGTTGAGTACAGCAGTTTCCATGCACTGCATACATTCTGACATACCCTAGAAATAGCATTTCATCATGTGATTAAACACCAATGACAATAGCAGCTAAGGAAGGGACACGGATCTCAGGAGCAAGACAAAATTCAATATTTAGATATTTGTAATGTGCATGTAATTTATATTCTTTTCCCTTAAACACTTTTTTTCTGAAGCATCTTAGAGCCTACAGTGCCATGATGGTGTTGAGTGCTGAAGTGCTGCACTTTGAGAAAAGAATGGCTCCACTCTACAAATTTAGTATGGTACTCAAAAAAGTATAAATTATCTTTCAGTTAGAATTCCACCATAGATCCCGCAATTGATGGCATAGCCAGACAGAATTTTATATTAAATCTGCAGTTCTCCATCCATTTGCTTTACAGATCCTTTAGTTGTTTTACAGAAATAAATTAAAAACTGTTTGCAGCTACATATCTAAGAAAACATGTTTGGGACATGACACAACAACAAGGAAAAAAAATGCTTTTTAAAAAAAAAATAAAAACGTAACTGTGCTTTAGATTCCTATATATCTTGAAATATCAAATGGAACCAAACTATATGGATGTCATCAGAAGTGGGCTGAAAAAAGATGACATATTAACATAAGAAATTCTCACCTCTGTGGTGCATGCAAGTAATTTTATGAACCTTTGAGTAATGGGAGAGCATATTAATGGAAAAAAGTGGCCAAAAAAGAGCATGGAAGAGCATGGAATCCTTACAAGGTACAGAAGTATAAAAACCCCACAATGAAACAAGCTGGATGACGGGGAGACAAAGAGGCAGTCAAGTCATAGCCAAGGAAAGAGACAACGTTTGGCAAGTAGCAAAAAAAGGAGATTTGAGGGACCATAAATTAAGAAAAGGGAGAACTCAGGGGAAAAGCTTCACCCAGGACCAGCTATAAAAAGGCTTGGCTAGAAATAACTGGAAGCAAAGAAATGTAGGAACTGGTTAAGATACAAGGTCAGTGTACTGGAAGGCTAACTTTTACATGCCAGATTCAGATAACCAGACGAATATTGGGCTTTAACTAAAATGGAATGTTTATTCTTCAGATTGCAATTTCTTTGTGGACTTTAAAAATATAGATACTTTAAAAGGTCCTAGAACAGGCTTTGTTTTAAATGCTTAACATATGGCGACTACCCTAAACCCAGCAAGGCCAGTACTGGAGTCAGCAGAAAGCTCCCCGAGGACACAGTGCGCAACAAACAGCAACCCATTATTTGAAGCATACAAACTTGAGGGGGAGCGGGGTATGGTTTTAATTTCAGGCCTTCACTTTCTAGGTGCCGCTAAGGGGCATACATGTTTCCTACATAAAGTTCAGCCTGTTTGTAATTAAGTCCTCCCGCTCTGCTTATTCTGAACTGAATTAAAAATAGTAAAATCAGGATAACCTTGGACTTTTTGACATAAACAAGGCCACTGTTTCCAGAGATATAAACATACTAATCAAGTTTATGGATCTTGGAAAAATGAAACAGTCTTCTGACCTTTCTTACGTTAAAGACATGATACTTTTCAAAGGATTAATATGGATCTGGGTTTCCTTTTGAAACTTTCCTGTCTGAACTTCAAGTTTATTTAATGTTGTGTAGAACATAATTCCTGAATCTTGCTGTATTCAATATTTGTCCCCAAATCTCTGAAGGGCTTTTATCAAGGCTAGGTTCAGAGTCATGTTTTTGGTGGGCTGGCTCAAGTTCACTCTAAGTGTGGGCTAACTATAATTAAGCATATTTGACATATTCTAGCCAAAATATTACATCTTCAATCCATTTTAGGGGAATAGAGGATATGACAAAAGCTTTTTAGCTATGTTATTATGCTTTATATTTCTAGCAGTATTAATTGGATAACCAAAATGGTAGCATCTCTGAATAAGAGAGCTGTACCAGCAAATTTGGGGGAAACCCAATGGGTAACAGAAGTGCAAAACAAACATCCCTCCCACATGGGGAGTGATTCTAAAAATAACTGAGTGGGGAATAAATCAAAAGGAAGATCTTGTCTCTGTTTCCCCTGCATTTTAGAGCCAGTCTCCACACAAGTATGCCTGACGTCCTTATTCTTGACATGTTTTATTTATTATTTTAGGGGGCGGGGTTACATACAGAATATAGGCATATTTTACGTCATTGTTTTTGCCTCCATGTTATTGTATCTGCCTTCAGACTCTAAGCATTTTTATTGTTTTGTATACTGGATGAGGAATTTGGGGGGTTGAAGTCTACACATCTTAAAGTTGCCAAGTTTGAAAAATGCTGCACTGAAGCATCTCAGACAGACGATCATCCAGATCTTAATAAAGAAGAATTCATCACTTTGTGTAGCAGCTGATCGAGTACCTGGAACATGAAGGCCGATTCATTGGCTGGTATGGAACATTTACTTCTGATGTCTAGCCTGAACTTGTTTCCTCAGAATTTTAATCCAATTATTCTGGTCCTGCCCCTGGGACAATAGATTTGAACTGTAATATAGCTGCAAAGTTTTGTTATCTGTAGTGCTGCATCTCTGTGGGCATGGAGTGTCTGCTTTTTATTTGTTCCATTCCAACTCATCTGAACAGAAATACTGTAATCTGGAACACTTCATAGTCAACACCATTTTAATTCTTCCAGTCAGTTTCACGATCCTAATTCAAAAACCCAGCAGAACTTAATTTCCCCTGTTTATTTAAACTATATGGTCCAACATTTCTCACTCTTACTCTCATCCTCTAGATTCAGAAAAATCATGCCTTCTCCCTCCACTATTCAGATACAACAATTCTACCCTGCAACTGTTGGCATATTCCTGCAACTGTTCCTTCTGTCTATGACAGTCAGGCAATTTCCCCCTTGCACCAATATCTCAATTGGGTTTTTTGCCAAAAGGCCAAATGTGCAATATGTATTTAAAATGGAGGGAAACTGTAGTACTTTACTTTGCTCACTTTCAGTTTGAAGCAGGAAGAGGCGAATGATCATACTAATCGATCCTGATTAGTCCTGATCCTCTCGTGCCTGATTAAATCTGGGAGGATTGGACTCATTGATAATTAACAAAGGCAATTGATGCCTCCTTGCATCAATAATTATTCACTCATCAATAAATAACTAAGGCAACCAATGCCTCCTAAATGAGGCAGTAAGCAGGACTTTTTAAAGAAATCTTTCCTTAGGATCTGTACTATTACATGCTGGTCTCAAATGTTTCACTTCTCAGAAAGACAACTGAGAAAGCCTTGTATTTGCTCCCTACTCTTTCTGCATTTAGGAAATCTATAAAGATGCAAAAAATACAATCTCTAAATGGAGAATGCTTCTGCTTCTGCATACTGGCAAACACATAGCCTGAGTTCAAGGTTCAGTCTCAACACCTATGAAAAATCATAGAGCAGAATGCAACATAATGCAAGTAATGTGCTGAGGACCCCTAAAGCAGAAATGAGTATTTCATTCCTTCTTTCTGTATATCCCTTTTTATAAGGTAGGGTTTCTCATTCCATCTGCAATTACCAAGTATTTAATCCTGATAAGTAATCACGAAAGTAAATCTTCACCTAAAGAAAACCAGAAATTAACTTTCCCCCTTCATTTTACAGATATAGCTTTCCCGCACCCTTTCTTCCTTGCCATGTGTTTCTGAATCCTGGGACTCTTCCAAATTTTAAGCATATTGGAAAGTATATCCTTAGGCCAGCTGTGATCTGGTCATGCCGTAACAAATGAGAGAAAACAAAAAAAAAATCAACTCAAAGAGAGGCAAACAATAGAGTTCCTTGTTCTAGCCTGGAAGTGATCTTCATCCTCCCCATCAAAGCATCCCACACAAAGCCGGGTTCTGTGAGGGTTATGCAATATGCCCTCAGTGCCCCTTGCTTTAGAGGAGACATCTCTTGCGTTTCGAAACATATGGGATGGGAACTATTAGAAGAGTTTAAAGAGGTGAGCAGCAATGCCATCATCCCTGCTGCTATTTATAAGCTATTTTAAAGGGGCTGGGGGTTGGGAGAGAGAATGGTGTCAGCAATGCACGGGAGGTTTTTATAAATCTCTAAAACAAGAACTAGATGTCCCCTGAAAATGCTGTTTTTTTATCTTACTCAGAGCAGTTTTAGAAAAACCACAAATCTTGGAAACCAGACTTCAGTTGGGTCTGGAATTCCACTGAGGCTTTGTATACTAAGAAACACATTTATCACTCCAAATAAATACATAAAGTCCTGCTCGTATCTAATTGACCTTGATTTTTTTTTAAAAAAATAGTTCATTATAGATAGCAGTTCACAAATGATGCAAATTAACATGAAGACTTATGTTTGAATTACTTTGAAGCAATTTCTAACAAGTCCAGGGAGGCCTGCTATTGGGGATATCTTAAATAATTGTCCCTTGAAAGCTTTTAATGTGATCCATATGTAAACAGACTTCACATTCTCAGCCCAACTTTTCTGCTCTCTGTCTTGGAAAATGTAGCAGTTAACCCAAGAAAGTCAATATTTTAGTAATAACATAGGTTCGTATACCATATGCATCATATACCCCGACAGAAGGAAACTCTCTTGAAATGATAGCAGGACACTTCTAGCCTGGCAGGAGGAAAATAAAACCCCTTCAATTTGCCCTAGAATGCAATTCACCCCAGAGTTTGAAACTACAGGCTCAAATCCAGAAGAGACAGAATGAATGGCTTCCTACCTTATATCCATATTGAAATAATGGTTACAGATGCTGGTTTATTTGGTTGCTTGAACAATAGTATTGGTCATCTTTAATGAAAAATCTTTGTTTGGGCGTAAAGATATGCTGTTAAATGAATAAAAAGTGACTCCACCAATTCTTTTGCCATTGCCGCACCATGCTGCTAGCCAGTCATTGTGTTGGCTGTTGTGACTCAGCCTTTTTTTCTCAACCTTTTCTCAACTCACAAAATTCCTTAAGATTTAACTATTGACTCCTGCAAGCCAATAATCTGGTTCTAGTACACCATTGAGTGTATCTTTCCTGGTCCTTTTAGACCTCTAAGCAGTGTTTAACTATGTTGGCCTTCTGGATCACCTAAAAAGGTTGAAGGTGTTATAGCAGTGCCGCCTTCCTAAGTAGGAGATCTAATCAGGGTGCATGACGGAAGAGTCACACCTGTAGATATTTCAATATTGAGTCCTATTGGACTTTGCTCTTTCCGTCATCCTGTTTATTACCGAAGTTAAACCACAGAAGTGTGATGACTCCTTCAGACGCTTCCCTAGATACCTCTCTAGATGTCAATTTGGGGGAGGATGAATCAGTTCATGGCATGTCAAGAGCTGAGTTGATTGATGGCTCTGAGCCATCAATCTATGAGCTAAAGCACAGCTGCAGTAGAACAGCCCTGAGGTTCGAGGTGGGGAAAGCATGCAGCTGCCCTATGTGTTCTTGGATGTGATAAGGTCAGTGATGAGGAAGAGGAACTGCCTTCTGCACCTGATCCAAGAACAAGTAGGACAGAAAAAAGGCATGAGCAGAGAAGGTCAGCCAGATTACTTGCAAGGAGAACACCTTGCCCTTCTTGATGGGTTCCATCGGAAGCTGGCTGGGGAATATTAATAAACTCACTAAAACACAGTTACATGTCTGTGTGAGTGAGTGGGACAGCACAAGAAGAAGGCCATCTGTTGGTTTGGGTTTGGGTGTGGTATCATTAGTACACTGATGTTATCCAGTTGTACATTGGCAGTCTTTGGCTGGTGCGCAACAGTGACTCATGACTTTGTTATATTTCATGCCGTCGAGGTGATGTCCTGGTGCCTGGAGGCTGTGAGGATCTGGATGGGGACTAATAGACTCAGACTCAACCCTGACAAGACCGAATGGCTGTATGTACTGCCTCCACGTAGTCCAGTTGAGATTCCAAC
>JANHGC010006882.1:0-15186 GCA_027560395.1 Boaedon fuliginosus | reverse complement strand
GACTTAGTAATAATTTGACAGTGTTATGGAAATTATTTTTATTTGTTTGACCCATCTGATTACAGAAGCATCTATATAGATCACCGACTTCCCACCACTCTTTAAACGGATGAGTGTTGATGAATGAGTTCGGATATTTTTTTTATTGTATAGGTCAAATGTTTTAACTTGTTGTATTGTGCCACCTCGAGTTCCCCTTGGGTGAAGAGAGGCGGGGTATAAATCCAATAAATTATTATTATTATTATTATTATTATTGTATTTTAACCCTTGTTGTAAGCCGCCTTAAGTTCCCCCTGACCAGGGAAGAGAGGCGGGGTATAAATTTAATTAAATAAATTAAATAAATAAATCTTTAGTTTGAACCTAGACCTCTTCCCTTGCCATATAAATTTGGACATCAATTTATTTAATTCTTTGAAATAATTTATTGGCAATTGGAGTGGAATGTATTGGAAGAGAAATAGAATTTTGGGCAGTATGTTCATTTTAATTGTCTCAATTCTCCTTATCAGCGACGATTTCAGATTTTTCTAAATTAGTAAATTAATTCCAATTTGATGTATCAATTTGCAATAGTTATTCTCCCTAATCGAGGAGCATCTCGCAGTCAGCCAAATTCCCAGTTACGTTCTTAACTGTTTGTATCTTGAGTTTCCCTTCTAATTCTACTTTTTGATCTTCTGACATATTTTTTGTCAATATTTTCGTTTTTTCTTTATTCACTTTTAATCCTGCTACCGCTCCAAATTTCTCAATCTCTTCCAACAATTTTGGTCAAGTTTTAATAGGATCTTCCATGACAAAAACCACATCATCAGCAAAGGCTTGCAATTTGTAATGTTCTCTCTTAATCTGAAGGCCTTGTATTTCAGTGTTTCACCTAATCTGTCTCAATACAGTTTCTAATGTCATTATACATAATAGAGGAGAAAGTGGCCAGCCCTGCCACATCCCTTTGCTTATTTCAAAATCGTCTTGACATTTCTCCATTTATTAGGATTTTTGCTGTTTGGTTGGAATAAATTGTCTGTATTGTGCCAATTAGGTTGTCCCCCAAGTTCATATATCTCAATTGTAGTTTCATGAATAACCAACTCATGCTATCAAACGCTTTTTGCATCAAGGCTAAATTTCTATCTGAGTGGATTTAATAAAATTCCAATATGTTAATGATTATTCTCAAATTGTTTTTAATTTGTCTTTGGGGAAGGAACCCATTTTTGTCCAAGTATACAAATTCCTTCATATATATTTTAAGCCGTTCCACGATTATTGCCGCAAAAATCTTACAGTCTGCGTTCAGGAGTGAAATAGACCTGTACTTTCTAATATGTTTTTGATCGGTGTTTTCTTTGGGGATCAAAGCTGTGTAAGCCTCTGTCCAGGATTTTGGCATTTTGGAATTCAATAAGACTTGGTTGAACACTTCTAGAATTGATGACTCTAATACTTCCAGCTGAGATTTGTAGATTTCGGCGGGTAGCCCATCTGTCCCCAGGGTTTTCTGGTTTTTTTGTTTCTTTAACACCTCTCTTAGTTCCCTCACTGAGATTTCTCTATTTAACCTTTCTCTTATTTCTTTGGGTATCTGGGGTAGGTCTGTTTTTTCAGGATAACTTCTGATATCATCCTCCGAGGTTATCTCTTTCTCATATACCCTAACCCTAAGCCGCTTCGAGTCCCCCTTCACTGGGGAAGAGAAGCGGGGTATAAATCTAAATAAATAAATATAGTTTTTTTTATAAAAGTCTCTAGCTATTTTTTTCTTCTCCTCATTGTCGTGTTTCAATATCCCTTTATCATCCCATAATTGCTCTATCCTTCTTTTTTTCTCTTTCTTTTCTTAATTTGTATGCCAACCATCTACCCATTTTATTGGCATGTTTGAAAAATTTTTGCCTTAGCAATTTAATTTTCTGTGCCAATTCCTCTTGCTCTAACAATCTCAATTTATGGGTCAGTATATTTTCTTCTTCTTTAGTTTTGGTATTCCCCAGGTTTATCTGTAAATCTCTTTCCAACATGCCAATCTTTTCCTGCAATCTTTTCTTAGCTTGCATCTTATCTTTGTATTTCTTGACCATGCATTTAATAGTCATCCCCTGAATGCATGCTTTAGTTGTATCCCACACCACTTGTAATGACGTTCCTTCTGTCCTGTTTTCTTTTAAAAAGTATTTTAACTCCTTTTCCATATTTTGTATAAATTTTTCTTCCTTTAGAATGTCTGCCTTCATTGTCCACCTCCCCACTTTCTTTCTTCCCTTCCATACCACCTGGATAGAATTATGATTGGCCCACGGGTTGGGTTCAATATCTACATTCTGAATACCCACCTTTATGTCTTGTGTTGCTCAAACCATGTCTATTCTTGATCAGGATTTATGCCTGGCCGAGTAAAAGGTGTATTGCTTCGCCGGGATTTAATCTCTCCATGTATCATATAATCCAATCTCCTTTACCATATCTTCAAAAGACATTGGGAGAGTTCTCCTATTTTGTTTTTTCCTCCCAGAGCTATTATTAGTTACAAAATCCATCTCGGGGGCCCTTATAGCATTTAAATCTCCTATTATACAAACATGTTCATAATCAGATTCCACAATTTTTTGATGTAATCTTTGATAAAAATCTCTCTGGTTATTATTCGGTGCATAAATTGCCACTAAAAGAGTTCTCCTATTACCAAACCACATTTCCACTATTAGGACCATCCCTTCTTCATCATCAAATTTTTTTTTAGTTTAAGATGATCCTTTACACACATTACAACACCCCCCTTTTTATCGGCTAAAGATACAAACATCGTTCCAAGTTTGGGGTACACCAGAAAATGTTCAAATTTATTCTTTATGTGTGTCCCCTATAAACAAATTATATCAGCTTTTATATTCTTAAGTTTTGCAAACACCCATTTTCTCATTGCTGGAGCATTAAGTCCATTTACGTTAATAGAGAGTAGTCTTGTCTCCTCCATCCTCTCATTTAGTTATCGCTTTTGCTTTTCTCATTTGCCTTGTCTCTCTTTGTGTCTTCGGTCCTGTTTCTTCCTTCTCACACTTCTCCTCCTCCTTCCCTTCTCGGTCAGATTCTCCTTCCTTTCGTATCTTCTGTCTTTCTTCCTGGCTTGTGCTCTCCAATTCCTCTTCGCTTTCCTGTTCTTGGTCGCTCAAAGTAAAGTGGTGCTCATAAAAGTCATGTGCTTCTCTCAAATTGTCCACTCTCAGTTTCTGGCCTTGCGACGAAATCAAGACCCCCTCTGGAAGCAACCACCTATATAGAACTTTGTATTTCCTTAGCTGCTTTATTAGGAATTGATATTTTCTCCTTTGGTCACGGACCCTTCTTGGTATCTGCCTCAGTACAATAATTTCCTTATCTTGGAATACAATCAGTTTGTCCCTAGCTTTCTGATAAATCTCATCCCTTAAAACCTTTTTACTAAAATGGATATGTACCTCTCTCGGTAAGTTGTGGCATCTAGCATAATTAGTGTGCATCCTATAAATTTCGTCAATATCCCATACAATTTCTTGCTCTATTTTTTTGTAAAACGCCAGCAATAATTCCCGCCATCACTTCTCCTAATTTTTCCTTCTCTTCTGGGACATTCTGGAATCGAAGATAAAAAGCAGGTCTGTCCATTTAGAGGAAAATTATCTCTTCTTCCAGCATCCTATTTAATTGTAACTGGTTCTTTTCCATCTTTTCCAGTTTTACTTTTACTTTTTCTGTTTTCTCCTTGACCCCTTGGATCTGTTTCTCATTTTTAGCTGTTGCCAGTTGTATGTTATTAATTCCCCCCCCCCATTTCCTTTAATTCACCTCTCAGATTGTCCATGACATTTTTCAAATCACTATGATTTCTTGTCATTTGAGCCTGGATTGATTGTAGTGTCTGTTGAATACTCTGAATTGTTATTTTATCTCCAGATGCCATTTCTACAGATTTCCGTCTGGCTGGGGAGACTGTGATTGGAGAGGTTATTGGAGCAAATTTCTTACCTACTTTTACCAGGGGAAAATTTGACATTTCAGAGCAAAAAAAAATAAAAATAAAAATCCACGGGAGCATACATACTCCACAATTGCTATTTTACCTCCCTCCTACCTTTTATGCTGTCTCCAATGATTAATCAAAATCTCCCTGGTTTTATATTCAAGTAGAAAAAACAATCAAATACCTTAACAATTAATTAGTTAATCTTAATACTTAGTAAGTTAAATATAATAAATATTCTCACATATGAAATGTATAAGTGTATAAATATGTGTAAATATTTAAATATGGTTAAGATTAATTTCTGATTCCTAGTTCCTTTAAATCAACTTAGTAAATACTAAATTTAGAAGAAATAAATTAACTGAGAGATAGTTTAAGGGTTAAATATCTATATAAGAGTAATTTGATAGGTTAAAGAGGTCGTGAGGGAGGAAAGATATCATCAAGCAGGGGTTGAGTAGATTTATCATTCAGCTGTTGCCAACAGAGAACTGTACTTAGTCCAAGGTTTCCAAAGGGGCTGTATGGCGAGTGTCTTGTTCTTCAGTCTCAAACTGATTTTTTGTCAATCTTTCTCCTTCCTATGCACTTAGTCCAGAAATAAGAAAGCTCAATAGACCTCTGATATATCCAAACGCCACCCAAATGGTCAAAAATAGCAATCAAAGGGTGGGTCGCAAAAAGCAGATCCTCCTTTCTTTTCCGGGCTGACTCCAGTAGTCGCAAGCACCCTGGCATCTGACACCTTTCCTGTCAACTCCTATCGGCTTCCAATCGCTCGTCCGCTCTTCTCCGCTCTCAGAGTCTCTCTGCCATTCGGCCACTCACTTCCTGTCAAACTTCCAACTGATCCGACAATCCAACAATCATCAAAGTAATCCACTTCTCTCTCTTTGAAATTTATCCCGTCATTTCTCACATACTTCCCCCCCGCCACCAATTTCTATCAAGCACTAGTCAGTTTAGCAACCCGGGGTCTCTCACTCACTGTCTCCCATATGCGATCGCCACCTCTTCCGTGGTTTATAACACCAGCTCCCTGGGGACTTTACTAAGTTCCAAATTCTATCTCTGTGGCAAATAGTTCAGTTCAAGGTATAAATCAGAGCAGCAAAATAATCCACACCATCTTCAATCTTTATACTTCCCTTCTCAGCATTCTGTCATTAAGGCCGTCTTCTTTCTTCACCAGCACAACAGGGGGTATCCCCGGCCTCTGCGTGGAGATCGTGTTCCCCTTGAGACACCGGTGGCTTCACCTCTCCTTTGCGAGTCTCTACAGGATTTGCAATTGCCCAACTCTGGCAGCCCAGTCAAGAAAATAATACCAAGGAGGGAGAGCATCTCCTCCCCTGCTCCGCTCGTCATGATGTCACGCCGGAAGTCCAAAACATCTTATATGAATTTTGTTTGTATGCGGCTGACATTTTCAATTTATAATTCCTATCCCAAAACTTCTGCCATTTGTCTAGTTCTATTGTGTAGCCAATTTTTTTTGTCCACGCTATCATTGTCTCTTTCATTTGTTCATCTTCCAAGATGATAGTTATACAATATAGTTATACAGCTTTTTTATCAGTATTTCTTCTGTCCCTGTTTAATATCTTATCTTGCTTCTTTATGAAAACCATATAAATTAGCATTAGCATGCTAAATTAGTATCTTCCTTATATCTGGACAATATTTCCCATATTGATAACATTTGGGTGAATCAGTGCTTCCACAGTTGAAGGCCAGACTGGTATCTTCAAATACTGTTGTTCTCAAATTCTTTCCCATACTAACAATAATACATTCCCTATATTATGTCTTTCAAAGTAAACACATATTCTGATTTCCCCATACCATAAGAAGGCATTCCAACCCCATTGCAAATCATGTCCCTACCAAGTCAATAGTCTTGTATGTTTCAATACGATCCATTCTTTCATCCATGTTAATGCCACTTCCTGGTAATACAATTCCCAATTAGGTAGTCCAAAGCCCCCTCTGTTTCTTGAATCCTGCAACATGTTTAAGCTAATTCTTGCTTTTCTCCCTGCCAAATGTATTTTATATTATTTTGTTAAGTTCCTCAAAGTATTTCCCCCCAATTTTATCAGAATTGTTTGAAATAGAGTACTCTTAGTAATATACTCATTTTAATTGTTGCTATCCTACCTATCAACGATGGTTGCAAATTTTTCTATTTTCCCAAATCTATTTTAATTTGTTGCATCAATTTTTGATAGTTATCTTCCTTAATTGTTACACATCTTGCTGTCAAGTAAATTCCTAAATATTTTACTTTCTTAGTAATTTGAATATCTATTCTCTTTGTTAACTCTTTTTTTCTGCTTATCTGTAAGGTTTTTCACTAAAATTTTTGTTTTCTCTTTATTTTCATTCCTGCTACTTCCTCATATTTTTCTATTTTTTAAATTAATTCAGGCCCTGTTTCTTGTGGGTCTTCCAAAATAAATACGAAGTCATCTGGCTTTGCCGGCAAGCGTGGACTTGACCATCTGTCCTTCCTGCCCTATTGTATGACTGAGTGAGTGAATGGGTCTTTGATTTTTACTGTATAGGATTGTTTTTATTGTACTGTTTCTGCCACCTCGAGTTCCCCAATTGGGTGAAGAGAGGCAGGATAGAAATCAAACAAACAAACAAACAAACAAACAACTATATTAATCAATAAAAAAGAAAAAATAAGGTGATTGACAGCTGGTTGAGAATGCCGGCTACATTCTCATAAATACCACCCCACTATGAAAGATACTTGGATTCCTTTTAATACTAGCAGACTTATTCTACTAAATGTTTTGGACAAACCACTTCTACAATAAGTTGCTTATATACTAGCGTCAAGGACAACTGGCTTCTATTGTATATTCTATAGAATAACTGTTTGGGTTATCCTGTAGATCTTATGTTATGCAGTAGCAGCTAATCAAACAAAAAGAGGGACATTACTATGGCACAGTGTCATAACCTGTAGAGACTCAAAACCTTCTTGGAATTTGTCTATGGAGATTTTCAGTCATCCAGGTCATGGCTGTTCCAAAGGTATTTTTTCAAGAGACAACTGGACTTTCTTGTTTTTCTTTGAAGATGTTTTGCTTCTTATCCAAAAAGCTTCTTCAACTTCTGCTTTTTCATCACATTTTAAATCCAGTAGCACGTTTACAATAGGCAACCTCTATAATCAAATATCTAGGGGAGACATGGTGAAGTTACTAGTTTAAGATTACCCACCGAGCATAAAATAATGCTTGAAACTCTCATGGCATGAATGGCAAGAATTCTATCAATCAAGTATTATTCTAAAGCTTTAGGTAAACTTTGAATATAGCAACCATGAGGAATGCTCAAAGCAAAGCAGGGATTAATATACAAGGATAAAGTATCTTCCTTTCTTGTGCTAGTGTTGCAGGAACATCTCCAACTAGAGAGCCTAGTTTAAACTTCTAGAAAACAGTCCAACATGCCTCCAAATTTAAAGTCAATTTTCACATATGACCATGCATCTCAAGACTGCATAGGGTTAAAGTACATAGGATAACTGAACTGAAGCATTCAGGGATATAAATGTACCTACAAATGCAGCTGTAGTTAACTATTGCATTTAAGAAACTTACACGCGAAGCATTAGAAAAGAAATTAAGTCTTCAATATTAGCACTGGCTTGCAATATCCTTGCATTATAGGTCAATTTCTGTAGCAGTTGAATACTCTGTTAAATAAAAATAAATCAATGAAAGTATAACTGTTTGCATTAGATTTATCTGCATTTCTTTTTCAGATGCATAACCAGATAATATATTATACTGTTTTGGTTTTAGAATTTAAATAACCATTTGTTGTAAATTTGTTTCTATCGTGGGTATTTTAGTTAAATGTTTTTAATTGTTGTAAATGGCCAAATGCCTTAAAATTTCGGTGGATATAATAAAATAATTCAGTTGAAATCGTATTAAAATTATAACATACTGATTGCTTTTTTAAAAAAAATCACTTTATTTAAACAAAACCAAAATAACTATGAAATTCAATTTTCAGGGGGTAATGTCAAACATTGCAAAAACTAAAACATAGATCAAATATGGATTTTTGATTTTATTGATGGATGTATTTTTGATTTTAAAATGTAATATATTGTCCTTTAATTGTTGTTAGCCGCCTCGAGTTCCCCTTGACCGGGGAAATGAGGCGGGGTATAAATCGAATAAAAATAAATAAATAAAATAAATAAACATAGTTCTATTCAAGTATTTTTTTATTGCTTTAAAGTGCCAAAATAATGGATTTGTTCCAGGAAGGACAATTCCAGTTAAATGTTAGGAAGTACATCTTCACAATAAAAGGAGTCCAACAATGGAATTAATTACCAAGGAAGGAAATGAATTCTCCTCCAATGCATGCAAGCAGAGGCAAGACAATCATTGGTAAGGAATATGCTACACTGGAATTAAACCTTAGCATAAAGCGCCCCTTCCAGCTCAAAGATTCCACATGTCTTCTTTACTTGAGGAATTAACAATCTGTCTTGTTAGGAAGAAAAACTGGGAAGAAAGGCAAGAAGAAGCAGATAGACAACGCATGAAGCTTCTTCTCAGCCTTCTGCACAACAGGCAGAAACTTATAAAGGCCTCTATATGCCTACAAGGGTTGCAGTTTCCTGGAAAACCCATAGGAAAAACAATGAAAAATTGTAGGATATGGGGCAGTGTTTTGACTGGTCACTATGCCACAGGGAATTTTGCATTGATAACTTTGGGACATCAACATTTTAGTGGCCACATTGTGTAAAGGTGGAATTGGATTTCTCAGGTTCCATCACTGTGTCTTTTAATATTCATGCAAGCACAACCATGTGCAGAGATTTTTTGGTTTCACCCAGGGGTGGGATTTAGCTGGTACAGACCAGTTTGGGCGAACTGGTAGTTCTGGTGATGAGCTGGCCCCGCCCCCATCCCTGTGCTATTCTGTCCTATATTTCCTTCGTTTGAATCTCAGCTGATCGACACGGCAGCACAGATTGCTGAATCTCAGCTATTGTTACTTGCCGGGGCTGCAGTAAAAGGTAAGCTTTCTTGCTATTTTCAAATGCAACGCATGTACACTCACCAAACCGGTTGCTGCACTGGTTGAATCCCACCACTGGTTTCACCAGTGAGGCTAGCAATACAATAGCAACATTCTCATTATCCTGAGTCATTTTTATGTTGGAAAGAATTTTTAAAAACAAACAAATTTTGAAATGTTACCTATGAGGAATCTGCATTTGAATTTTTTGATCCAAGTTTCTAATTTCCCCTTCTTTCCCTAGTCCTCTAATACTTGTGTAGAAGTGACACTATTAATTAAAAAAAAAAACCAGAAAATTTTCAGTGACTCAAAAAGCAGTCATAGAACATACCCTTCTCATCAGTTTTTCCCTATCTACAGACTGATTTATGAACAAACGAAAAGCAATCTAACCAGGATGTTACACATTAATTGCTTTTTGTTGTTTCAGTTCAGACATATTTAAAATGCACAGTAATTTTAATCTTGCAAGTAGACAGTTTAGGAATATGATGACAATGTCCTTTTTATTGTTCCTTATTCTCATGTTTTGGGTTTTTTTTAATGCAGTAATGCACTGAGACAAGATATTTCAGATATAATGTGTGCTGCATCCAACCTTCATTAATCATAGTGGGGATGAATACTAATCTGTGCTAATCTTTGTTTGGGCAAATGGTAGATTCATGTGTTCTAGGATCTGAACAGATAACTACATCTGGAATTGTAATTATTTACAAAAGCCTGGCACTACTTTTCAATGCCTTGAATTTCCATTGCCAATTCAATGGAAATTCCACAGTGCAGAGAAATAACTGATCAAACTCTACATTTTTACCCTGCAGATTCTACTTCAGATGAAAAATAAACCTGATCAAAGGCTATTCTTCTATAATTTATTTACTGAATTTACATTCCACTTTTCCACCAAAGCATGGCCTCAAAGTGACTGGTAATCATTTACAGAAATATGCTTTATTGTCTGCCAACATTTTGATTCTTTCTCATATGCAGATATTGTTCTGAATACCAATAATTAGTGACTCTACATTGGCTGGTATTTTTTACAACTCTTCTCTATGGTTGACAGTGAGGTGGAGATTCTTTCTTGTCTGAATAACTGCATTTTTTGTGCCTAGGATTTGGTTTGTAAGTTGTTACAGAATACCAAGGCTGTTGGTGCAACTAGGACATCAGAACATTTCTGAAAGAAGGAAAAGAAGGGCAAACCACTTTTGTACCTCTGCTAACAAACTGCATAGGCGTGGCGAACCTATGGCACACGTGCCCGAGCTAGCACACAGAGGCCTCCCTGCAGGCACATGAGCTGTCGCCCCACACACATGCGCACATGCCTCCCACCATTTCCGTTTTGAAAAAAGGCTCCCACCTGCCCCAGCGCTATACTTGCTTTTCTACCCTCTTCCGAAGCACAGCTAATTGGTGCAGCAGCACTGATGAGCTGTTTTTTGGAAGAAGGAAGATTGTGGGTAGATGTGGGGGCATGTGCGCATTCACGGGGGTAGGTGGGCAGGTGCACTCCCACACACATGCACTTTCGGCACGTGAACCGGGAAAGGTTTGTCACCACTGGCATAGGTGTTTGTATGAAGTAATTAGAAAGGACACTCAACTTGAGGAAGAGTCTATTTAAAATAAACAAAACAATGATTAAAAATGTACTCCGATAATACAAACTGCTTCCCAGAATCACTTTATCTGTAGCAAGTGTAATGATTCAATTCAGCTGAATACAGACAGTTCTGACTTGTAATGGTATGTGAGAAAGATCTTGGGAGACTTGGGTCCAGAGATACTGTCTAGGCAACAATCAGATAAAAGGAAACTTAGCCTGCAGCTGGATAGTGGGCAGGGCAAGAGACTCAGAAGAGGCCCTCCTTGATTTCTACGGGTAATGGAGATGGGAAGAGACTAGTACTTTCAGATTTGCAATGTTCTGTTAATTTAACTTTGTAATAAAGTAGAATTAGCTGATCTGGTCATGTTTCCAGTCTGGCCTACTTAATAAGGCTGATATGACTGGCAGTTTTCTAAGGAGTGATTGGGTAGCATCTTGCTACCTCCAGAGAAACACTAAGCACAGTGATTCAAATAAAAGCTAATGTGGTTGCCACTATGAGTCATGTTTGATATGGTTTGATATGGGCATCCATACAAATAAAATTATTTTTAAGTAAATAAATAAATAGATAGTAAATAAATAGATGTTCGCATTTAACTTCTGCCACAGTTTCAAACAAGCCCAGAAAAGTCTGGGAATGATCCTCAAATTTTATTCAGGAAACTCAAGACCTGTCTGAAATGAAATACAGTGTGTTGCTTCTCTTTTTTTTGCTGACTGTCCTTTCCCTGACATTTTCTCTGATTGCTACTTTCTCTATTTAGTGAATGTTCATTTGCCTTCCTTTCTCTATATAGGCCTTGGCTTGTTATTGTGGGATTACTAATGAGTGCATATATGTGCTTGCTACCCCCAAAGGACAGCATATGATTGATAGCCTGGTTATTCTAGTTTGTTTAGTAAAGGAAGGTAACTTCTTTCCAGCAAAGAGGTAGTTATTTTAGGATGACAAACGTAAGAATTTATACAAATACTCAGTTTTGGGGGGGCGGGGTTGTGTACATGGTCTTTTCTTTTTTGCTTTTAATAATGTAAACTTATTCATAGTTTAAATGTGTTTCTCATGCTCCCCATTTTTTTCAGGTTTAATGAAGAACATAGGCTACAATGTTATCAAAGTTGTGGGCCTGTTTGCTTTCTTTGGCATGCTTAATGTAGATGCAACAAGCTGATTTGGGAAACTGTAAACTGGGGTCAGGAAAAACCACCGGCCTAGATAGACTCTGGCAGTTCTAGTACAACAGATAAAGTTAGCTCCTTTCAGTATTGAACATAGGTAGAGACATTTATTTATTTATTTATTTATTTATTTATTTATTTATTTATTTATTTATTTAACTTTTATGCTGTCCAACTGCCAAAGGACCTGGACAGCTTATAACATAGATAGCAATAGCACTCAGGTTTTATATACTTCTTATCAGAGCTTTACAACACTCCCCAAGCAGTTACAGAGTCACCCTATTGCCCCCAAAGAATCAGGGTCCTCATTCTACTGACCTTTAGAAGGATGGAAGGCTGAGTCAACCTTAAGCCCTGTGAGATTCGATCTGACAACCTGCTGAACAAGTCAGCAGAGATAGTCAGCAGAGATAGTCTGCAGTACTGCATTTAACCACTGCGCCACCGAGGCTCATTTATATCCCTCTCCTACCTCTTTAAAATTCTCAAAATAGCTTTGTTGCATTTACAAATATCACATCCCCAAACTTCAAATTTGTATAGGATACTTTCCAAAAATAAAATGATTTCAAAAGCAAACCCAAATTGAATCTTCCAGGCAGACTGAATTTCCGGTCTGTTTTGCATAGCATCCTAATCTCACCCCTCCCCTCTAAAGAAAAATAAAAGTGAAATGCAAGTTTTTGGCCAGTTTTTAAAAACCACAAGCCTTCCTCTGTATGTGTGTTCCCTAGCTGTAGGGCAGAAATTTGGATATACTTGAAACACCTTGTTTGGTGATTTGGGCAGCCAAAGAAGGAACATAAAACATGGGGTAAAAAAAGGAGAGGTATGAATCAATTTATATATTCTCCAAAATTCTTGTTATATGAGGGAAATCTTTCTCTTCTTGAGATATAAAAAATGTTGAAGCTGAGATGGAAAAACGCATCTTACTGAATATTCTGCAACACTCAAGAGTGAATTACAAGTGATAACATAAGTATTTAATCAATTTAATCTGTCTGAATAAGGATACATCTCTTTTCAGAGCTATTTCTATTTATTCCAGTTGGGCATGTGTACATTTTAGAAAATAATTCAGAATGACCAGCTAAATTACTTTTTCAAAGAGTATCAATTAGTATTTGTTATTTTTTCTCCAGGATCAAGCACTCAGCAGCATTTTTTTTTCTTTTGGTGAGAAATTTGGGAAAAGATGAGACAGGATGGTCAGGTAACTATATTTTTTTTTATGCAGGAAACCCCATAGTATAAGCCATAGGTTTACCCAAGCAAGCCTCCAATCTCAAGAAATGCAATTGTAGGGGCACCAAGCCTTGACTTTTTATTTTCTTTTCAGGAGCCTAATATATTTATATATTTGTTATTATCTGTTAAATTTATCTGGTGCCCATCTTGTCTTGGGGCTTACAACAATCAAACAGAAAAGAATGATTAAATAATGTAAACATAAAAATAGCAAAGGAATAAAACAAAAACAAACAATGGAAGTACAACAATACATGGAGATGTGGGGATGGAGGAGTGGCGGATATGCGGAGATGTGGGGCTCCCATATTTTCACTTCTAGTAGGCAATTAAAACAAAAACAAAACTACAGGAGAATTGAAGGGAGAAAGTTGCAGATGTTAAGTCTAAGGTTCTGTTTTTCTTTCTAAAGTGCTGCTATGTCCCTGTAAGCTTGTGGCTTCCTGCATCCTGCTACAGTATTTAAAAAGATCCTTTCTATGATATCTTGAGGCAAATATCCAGTACTAACAGGAGGCCTTTTGTTCTCCTCATTTTTTAAGTGGACTTTAACCCAGTTACTACAGAGTGAGTCACTGTATAAACAACTCAAACAAAAACTGTCCTGTTTGGTCCTCTCTCAGCTCCCATGGACAGGTCAGAGACATGTTAGGCCTGACCTGCTTTGTCCCTTGGGAACAGTAACTAGGGATAGCATAGCATCACTGCCTCAAGAAACACACCTCATGTGGCTCTTCACTAGAAATGAAACAAACATGCCATTCTTTTGAACTTTTTAAAACTCACTGCTAATATTCCTAACTAGGTTGTATTAAATGAAGCCAAGAAGGGTGAAATTAATCAAAGAAAATGCACCGTATTAGGAAACCGTGGAAAAAAAGGTCCATACTGACCATGAGTATGGAAAAACATGCCTAGCAGATGTGGCAATAGATCTGTTGCAGAAATGTCAGCTAAAATTAAATCCAGCATTAGAAAACTGAGCTTTATTGCTTGGGGAAACAGGCTAGTTTAGACTGGATATTGGTTGGAAAAATTAGAAATGGAAGGGAACTGTTCTAGCTCCCCACGTAGGGAAAAAAAGATAATCCAATCGAGATTAGACAATTCTGCAAGAGCCCTTTCTGCAGTCAATTTTATTTTAAAAAGGAGCCATCTTTAGATACATCATATATACCCAACAAGTAATTATCTTACTTTATTACATAAAGTGTAGGAGTACAAAATAATAAACCAAATAAGTTACAACTAAAATTAAGAAAAAAGAAAAGGAAATCTTGTGACATCTAATTTACTGTAGCCCCATTCTTTACACTTTTCTGTACCTTTCTTTCCTTGCTTCTAGCACACTGTATTTTGTTCTTTAGACTTCTCAATTCTCTCATTTGGAACATCTCATCAATTCCATCTGTGATTTCCCGAGTCTTCCCTTGCCTCTTGACCCGTTCACTCTTTCTCCATATATTTGCTTTGCAATCTGATCTTCATTCATTTTATCTAAATGACCAAACCACCACAATGAATCTGCATTGGTCATTCATATTTGTTTTTAATCCATACAGATTGAATATCCATTCATTTTTACCCTGTCTCTTCTTGTTTTAAAGCACACACACGTGTTAATGCATGCACACCTACCCACACAATATTCTTTCCCATTACAATTCCACTGCATTCAACTTATATTTTTGTTTGTCTTCAACTCCCATTTCCACACAAATAAGTTGACAGAAGCTAATCCTCATATACAGCCATTTTTTTCTTTCAGCAACCATTCTTCACAATAGACAACATAAATCCATTACTTTTCAACCTGAATTTTCATACCTGAATGTTTTAATTCCCCCCCTTACAAATTTTTAAATATGCAAATCTATCTATCTGCTATAGCGGTGATGGCTAACCTTTTCAGCACCAAGTGCCCAAAGCATGTGCGTGCACCCCCAAAATGCAATGTGCGTGCCCCGTGCATGCCCCTTCCTACCCTAAGACCTGGGATCGCAGCCAGATCTGTAAGGCCTTCTGGAATGCCATTAGGGTGGGAATTGTCTAGATA
>JANHGC010006876.1:53411-64574 GCA_027560395.1 Boaedon fuliginosus | reverse complement strand
CTTAAAAAATATTCTAAATTCTAAAATCTAAAATTCTACAAACTCAGTTAATCCATTACTTTTAAAAACTTTTAAAAACTTATTCAATACAATTCCTCAATCCATGATCCATTCCCCCTTTTATCCTTCATTCCTTTTTTAACTTTAAAAAATCCGATCCCCGTCCCCGCCTTCCATATTCCTTCTGGAGTCCATCTCGGTTATTTTCTTTCTCCCCTTTGTCTCTCCTCATCAGGGATTTCTTCTCCCGTTTGCTGCTTGGAACTTCTTGTACTCCGACCTGGTCAGCCTTTTTCCTTTTTAGTTGTTTAGGTGTTAAAAGTTCAGTCCCTTTGTTGTTTCTCAAGAAATACTCCCGAATGTCGTTTCCCCGTTGTTTTCCAGCCATCGCCATTTTCCCTGCTTCTCTGTCCTCCTCCTTTCTCGTCTCCTCTGCCTCCGCCATTACCTCAGATTCATATACTTTAAATTGTTGTTGTTGTACTTGTCTGTCAACCTCAGTTCTCATTTCTCGAAACATTTTGTCCATTTCAGCTTTAAAATCCATTCCAATTTTTAAAATTTCATCCATTTTGTCTAGTTTCTCCAGAGCCGAATTACACAAGTCCCGTATCATAGGACAATTTTCTCTGCTCTCCTTGTCTTCCAAAAGACCAGTAACATTTGTCTGTTTCCCTAGCTATTTAGTGACGATGGGAGCTGAGCTAAGCATTGTTTTTGTTCCTTAAGAGGGTACTGTTATAGTGCTATCAGTGACCTAGTCTTTTTGTTGTTTGCATGTTTGTTAGCCACCAAGGATTGTTTTATATCAGTGTTTGTCAACTTCAGCCTTTTTAAGAGGTGTGGACTACCTGGGGAATTCTGGGAGTTGAAGTCCAAACCTCTTAAAATAGTCAACATCGGGAAACACTATTTTATATAATATACACAGTTTTATGTTTCAATTTTAAAAATAAATGATAATGAAAAAGGTCACAAAGAGTAAAATAGTACAGTATTTCTTTTTTGCAAGGACATCACATTCACATGATTGTAGTTCACCACAATAGTCCTTCTTGACTAAGTGAAATAGCAGTTACAAATTGAGATTGCTTTCACATCTGTTTCATAATTTAGAGGTTCCCAAATGTGGTCACTTTTTAAACTTGTTATGAGCATGGCTATGCAGGTGGAGTTAATGTTTCTGATGGCAAGAGAATTTTTGCTTTCTGTGAGCCAGAACTAATATAATGACTCTGAGGTAGAAGCCAAGAGCTGTCAATGTCTGTGGGAGTTTATAGACATTTTTTAACGTATTTTGCATCTGCACATCAGATGGAGTGGGCTATAGCAATTCAATATGAAATGTTATTTCCTTTCCTTTCTAAATTTAAACCACTGACGTCATGAGCTAAAGATCCCTAGTCATAGGAATTAATGGTATTTATTTCCTCTTTAGAGCTGATCATTACACAAATAAAAGAACACATTTTTTATGCTTTAAATCCCTGGTTTTGGTAGTCTAGGAATATTTTGCAAAACAGCAGCAAACTACCTAGCTGGCAGTGTGCCTCCACATTAGGACTCAATTCACTATGAATATGTGTCAGTACCAATTGAGTTTGATTTTATTCATTGTTTTATTGCTTTTAGTTCTGCATCATGATTTGGTTAATGCTTTCTATTACTGAGAATAATCTGTCCTAGATTACTGAGATCAAAGCAAATTCCTCAAGGGGCCATTACCTCTCAGATTTGGCCAGAAATGAAAGTAAAATGAAAAATGTACTTGAGACATAAACAGTTAAACATACTTCTTGCACAACAGAAGTTCAAGAATAAATTAAATACATTTTGATAGTTTTCAAATTGGAGAATAGGTATGTGAAGTTTACAAGAATGAGTAAAGAAGAGAGTTTGTTGACAGGGTATATTATTATATCCCTTTATTTCTTGTATATATCTTTGGCTGTTTCTACTTGTATGTTGTATCCTGTTTAGAAATGGGAGAAAGAGATGTTTGGGAGAATGAAACATTATAAGTGGAAAATTATTTTAAAAGAGATAGTCTTTTTTGAAGAATCACCAACTCAGGAGACTTTTAGCTTTTCTGATTTCTGATTGGGTTGTGGTTGCTCCATCATTGGAGACTTTGAGAAGAGACTGGAGAGCCACTTGTTTGGAATCATATAGTGTCTCCTGCTTTAGCAGAGGTTTGGACTAGAAGACCTTCAAGGTCCCTTCCAACTCTGTTGTTCTGATACTTTTGGAATATACAGTATATTACTGAGAAGTAAGTCCCATTGCATATGGCAAGAATTTTCATTCACATAAACTAGATGGATGGTTCTTCAGATGAATATGATTTCTAATCATGTTGCTTTTATTAATTGGTTCTTATAGGACATATTTTCTAAAGTTCATGAAGAATCATGACAGATTTAATATTTAATCTTTATCATCTTTAGCCATTCTCATTAAGAGTAATATATTAATTCTGTAATGCATCTTCATCAGTAGGAGAAAAAGTATAAAAGATGGAAATTCAATTTAAAAAAATTTACTAAAGGCCAATATTCCCTTCATGGAATTTTGTAAGCAGATCCATAATTCTTGGAGTTATGTTCTCTCTTATGTTCTCTTACCTCTCCAAGCTATACATTCTATCCATTTTTTTTTCCAGTGAATGTAACAGCAATAGGGATTCAGTCCTTTCCTATACCAGTGTCCGGAGTAACAGCTCTTACTTAGGCAGTGATGAAATGGGATCAGGTAAGTAAATGCTATGTAGAAGTTTTCAAAAAGGATTAGATTATACACCATCCTAGTATTTTCTAGATGTATACAATAATAACCTTAGTCATTCCTGGTTAGCAGATTCAGTAGTAAAAAAAGTAAAGAATTAAATGAATGTAATTAATGTAGACTGCCAAGAAAATGCTTTGTTGGCATATTAGCACATTTAGGGCTCATACTGAGGATCTACAGCTTGCTATAATTTTCATGTATTTTATTTCTCAAAATGACATGAGCAATGCCATCAGTTTCAATGAGTCTTTTCACTTTAATCTGGCATATAGTTATTTATCCAGAGTTTGTGAAAAGGAGTTTCAGCAGCCCAATAAGGTGCTTTAACTAAATGCAGGGTATCTGATGAAATCTCCCTATTGTAGCTCATATAATTTGTTCCAAAAACATTTTTAGAAATGGGACAAAATTATGTTTCTAATAAATGCAAATATTTGTTAGCTTTTCAGTAAAACATTTTTGCTAAGTGAATCTAATAGATTTACTTTGTTAGGAAGAGATCATGTCTAAGAACTCAGGGGAAACTGGAGAATTAATCAAAAGCTAGAAATTGGATAGGTAGATGGAAATATGAAGGAAATGAACAAGGAGTGGAAAAAAGTATAGAGGATGAAGGGGAAAGAAAAAATGTGAGCAAATTTAAAGATCAGTGTATGCTTGTGAAGTTCAGCATGGGAATAAAAATCAACATTTATTTATTGGATTTTAGGTGATGAACTTCCCAGTGATATGAGAATACCATCAGACAAACAAGACAAGCTTCATGGCTGCCTTGAGCATCTTTTTAACCAGGTAAAGAGATTTTACCTTTTTATGGTTGTACAATGAATGTGTGGAGGTTGTATTAGCAGATTCTGAAGGATATATTCTTTCATTCAAGCCACCAGCATATAGCTTCTAATATTAATTGTCACTCCTTTGGAGTTTCATAGTCATGGCATGAAAATGCAGTGTTTTCCCCCAGTGTTTGTCATCAGGGCCTGGCCTTCAGGAAAAAATTCCCTTTAATTTATGTAGCCAATAACCATGAAAATCTTAATCAACATTTTAAAGTCAGTTAAACCAGCTATTTTCCACTTGCTAATTTCTGCCAACCATTGTTTGTTTGTTTGTTTATCATATGTATTTGCCACCCATCTCGTGATTCAGGTGAGAATTCTAGGGAAATAAGATCTAAGCTAAAAAATTATCAGGCAATAATTAAATGGGATACTAGACTGACTCTTCTTAGAACTCAATGAGGTCATAATCCAGAGTTTTTTGTTATGTTCCTCTTTCTTTTTATGTAAGAGAATAATGTATGGAAGAAATGTTATAGCTCACTTTCTGGGTTTGATCATGAACCTTTCATCATTTCTGGAGTTTATATATGTATATGTATATAAATATTTTATCCTGCCTTTATTATTTTTAAAAAGAACTCAAGGCAGCATACATACCTAAATACTCCTTCCTTCTCCCATTTTCCCCACAACAACAATCTTGTGAGGTAAGTTGAGCTGAGAGTGAGTGACTGACCCAAAGTCACACAGTCAGCGTTTATGCCTAAGGCAAGACTAGAATTCACAGTCTCCCAATTTCTAGCCTGGAAGTGCCTTGTTGGAGTATCTGCAGAAATTGAACTGGAAAATTGGATTCCTCCTATGCAAGTCAATTTTGTACTCAGTTACTAATATCTAACCTGTGTAATGTAATATTAATGCATGATTGGTTGTTATTTATTAAATTGAATGACTGATGATAATATGGTAGAATTTTAATCCTTTACTTTAGATATTAACTGAAATAGTAATTTATTCTGTATTAGTAATTAATAAGATTATTGATTGATTAGAGGAGGACTGTTTATTTTACTTCATTTTGATTTTTTTAACAGCATAGTTGGTTACTTTGGGGTTTCTCAGGAAAGAAAATGGAATACAAACATTGAATAATCACATCTTCTAACTTAGACTTTAAAAACTTAATCATGTAGGACATGCAGCAAATGTTCATCTCTCTCTAAATTAATAGTTATTGGCTTGCTTTTGAGGGTATATATAGACAGTTAATAAGTATTAGTTTCTACTAGTACTTCACATTCTATTGCTATCCCAGTCTTCATTAATAATAGCTTTGCTGGAAGCAATATCCCTGCTACTATTCTCTCATTTTCAGACCAGAAACTCAATACTTTTAATATGCTCCAGGTTGCTTTTCAATCAAAGTACAATAGATAAAATGTAATTACTAGAGGGGTTCTGCAAATAGGATTTTATCTCCAAAAAGGCCAGAAGAATATTAAAGTCTGAGTAAATGTGCTTCTTTGCAGGTGGATGCTATCAATGTCCTTCTCAAAGGACCAGTAATAAGCAGAGCTTTTGAAGAAACCAAACATTTCCCAATAGATCACACTTTGCAAGGTAATCTTGCCTGGCTCAGGAAAATTTGTGTATAGCATGATATAATTTCTTCATTCCCCGTCAATTGTTAAAAGACTGAGATAATTTCTCGTATATAGTCTGCCTGTCTGGTTATCTCTCTCTCTCTCTTCCTCTCCTTCTGTATTAAATTTCACTCAATCATTTTCAGAACTATCTGTATTATGTCCATGCTAAGAAATCAGGGGCAACACAGCAGTCATTTCTCAGTTGAGCTTGCTATTTACAAATGGAAAATTGCAGTGTGCATTTATTTATTTGGTTTTGCTTCAGAGGTTGCTTTTCAGAAGCATTGCCTCATCCTCCTGAATGATCAAACTAGTGATGATGTGAATGTTATTTTTTTTCCCCATTTCTTCACAGCCAGAGGTAGTGCCTGGCTGAAAAATGATAAGCAAAATTTGGTCTAGCTAGTATTTGGATGGGGATTTGTAATTTTAATCCTATTTTATTGTACAGTGTACCAGAAAAGCAACTATTAATTCAAACTTTATTTTTTTAAAATAATAATAATAATGAAACACCAAGAAGGTGAAGGCGATATTAAGAGGAGAATGTATAAACCAGATGAGCATGTTTAAAAAAATGTCACACAAAAGGAAACTAAGCTTTAGTCAGAAATTAACAGTACACTAGCAAATTATAGGAGAATTGAATAAGTCAGTATTTATACACAGTTGGAAAGTAACATAAAAGAGTTACATGGTTTGAAGACTGACAAAATCTCCTCTCAAATTAATTATGCTAAGCAAAGATATTACAAAGACGATGATAACACTGCTACAATGCTGGCAAATAAACTAAAAAAAAGCTAAGGAAAAAAACAGTGCAATTAACGACAGCAGTGGCCAAATAATGACTAAAACTGAAGTTATAAGAAAAGAATTCAATTTTCTTTTCTCCAACTATATTCCTCCAATAAGCCATCTCTAATAAAAAAATAATATTTAAACGGATTAGCATTCCCAGAACTAGCTCCAGAGGCCATCTAACATACAGAATCACCTTTCTCATTTTCAGAAATCTATGAAGTCTTTAAATAATTAAAAATAAAAAAATATTCAAGCTCTGATGGAATATCAGGGGATTTTACAAAAGATTTAAAGAGGTCTTAATATCAGAATGTCTACTTGTATCAGGGAGACCTCTTAGCAAAGTCTTGGATATAGCCTAAGTTGATTCTAATTCTTAAACTGGGTAAAAATCCTCAAAAGTGAAATGGCATTTACAGGCCCATTTTAATTATCTATAAACTCTATACTAAAGTATTAGCTAATTGTTTAAAAGCATTATAAGTAAAATGAATCATATAATTCATTCCAAGTTTATTCCATTTTGAAATATATCTATCACATCAGAAAATTATTTAATATAATACAAATTAGTGAAAATTAATATATTTTCAATAGCTATAAGGTTTTTTTACATAGATTTAAACATTCAGTTCTTGTGTAGTAAATGGTGTCAGTCTTACCAAATGTTTTATATTAGAAAGTACAGTTTTATTGCATGATCATTAGAAACCAAAGATATATTTTTTGAACAACATCTCCAATATTTGGAAAATTGATTGGAAGTTCTGTCTATGATAACTCTGATTTGGCCTTTGTCTGCTGGGAGGATGGTAATGGTTTGATTCTTCTTCAAGTTTTCACAGACTGATGTCCTTTAAGTTGGTTCTGCTTTTGTGTTCTTGTGATCTGACCAAAACTCAAGCTTAAAAATAAGGAACTTATTTAATTTTGGCAATTAAAATAATAGTTCAATATAGATAATGTAATCTATGTTGAGCAATTGAGTATGTCTAGATCAGGGGTGTCAAACTTGATTTCATTGAGGGCTGCATCAGGGTTGTGTTTCACCATGGGGGGCCGGGATGGGTGTGGCCAGGGAATGGCCAGCATGGCCAGCTCAACATCACTCGTGTCGGGAGCGCCTATGATGGCCCAAATGCTCTGCCAGCAAAAATGGGCTCCGAAAATGGCCCTCTGAGCATGCAGCCCTCCTGAGCTCCACTTTCACTTGCAGAGGTCCTGTGGGTCAGTCCTTCGCTGTTTCTAGGGTGGCCCCGTGAGCCAGATCTAAGCACCTTTGGCAGCCCCTGGGCCTTGAGTTTGGCACCCCGGTTTATTATTATTGTTTATTTGATTTATACTCTGTCTCATTTCCCCGGTCAAAGGGAACTCGAGGTGGCTCGAGTTTTAGATAATATAAAGATCTATGTAATGATAAAGATGTAATGATAAAGATGTAATGATTTATAGCATAGCATAGCATAGCATAGCATAGCATAGCATAGCATAGCATAGAAATATTGTCACTAATGTACACTAATCAGCATACATGTACACTAATGTACACTAATTAACATACATTTAAATGAAATCAGCATACATTAAAATGGAAATTTTACTGCATTCAGCATACACTAATCAGCATACATTAAAATGAAATTTCACTGCATTCAGCTCTAAAAAAATAACTATTATGCATATACCCACATATACAGTACATACATATATGACATGGAGAATATCACAGTCTAGTTTGGAAGTATACATATACATGGTGAAAAAGAAGAATCCTATGAGTTTACAAGGCATAAGGAACAAAGCTGTTACTGAATCTAGTAGTCCTGCTATGGATACTTCGAAACCTCCTCCCAGAGGGGAGCAACAGAAACAGACCATGAAGTGGGTGTGTGTATAGATAATATAACAACAGAAATTTTTCTAGATTCCTCTAAAATAATAAAATATCAGAGCCAGAAACCCCAGTTTGGATAGATTTTATGGTTCATCTCAATAGTAATGTATATACAGCGTAAATTTGTTTGTGTACAGGCCCTGTCTCTTTTCTGTTTTTTAGTATTTTCTATGTTTTTTCCCTATACATCTTGGATTTATGCTATTTATTTATTTATTTATTTATTGATTGATTTGATTTGATTTATACCCCGCCTCTCTTCCCCGGTCAAGGGGAATTTAATTACTCGATAATATTTATTAAGTTCAATAAAATATTATCAAAACTGATGAGTGATATTTTCTTTTCAAAGAAATAAGCTTAGCGGAGATTGACACAGGATGTAATTGGCTGCTGTTCTGAACCACTTTGGTACTGTATTCTTGTCAGAACTGAAATCTTTTCTTGTTCTGCAGAATTTAAGCAGAAAGAAGAAACCACTATTCGGAGCAGGAACAAGATTCAGATCAGCATACAGGAAGATCCCTGGAACCTCCCACTTCGCATTAAAAATCTTGTTGATACCATTCAGAAATATGTGGAAGGTTTGTGAATGGAAAGCTGGAAAAGAGCTGTTAAAAATTCCCATATTATAAAGAAAGTAGTAGAGAAGGTTGGGATCAGAAGGAGTAGAGTAACTGAATATATAATGGAAAATTGCTGTTAAGACTTTTGTCACTAGAATATGAAGATAGATTGAATCTTAGGAACAGATAACATAGGAAGTTGCCATAATCTGTTTCAATATTATTTCTTTTTCAACTGATATGGGAATCAATTTTAGTAGATAGGTTGGACTGAAAGAGAGCAACTGACCCATAGTTACCCAACGAATAGGACTAATGGAGGACTAAAACTAGGTTTCCCTGATCCTCGGGCAACAGCTACTCTATCCAAAAATGTCTGGAATTAAATATTCATACTCATAAGAATTGGCTAATTCCAGAAATGGATTCTACCACAGAGCTGTGCCCCCTTCAATTGTAAATATTATGGATTCTGGTAGTATCAGTCTTTTCAGTCTCTAGACATTAATAGTTTATGGTTTCCAGGATTTTCATTATGGGTTTGAGTACAGAGTACTGTTTCCCTATAGTTGACTACAGCATCTCTTTCCAACTCTGCTTCAGCTCCATCATCTAACAATAAGATACTGAGCATGCCTTGTCATTTCAGTTAAGGAAGATATGATTAAATTCTACTTTATTTTTCTTTTCTAGATGGAAAGAATCAGCTCCTGTTGGCTTTGCTGAAATGCACAGGTAAAGCAGCTTTTTGCTTACTCTTGACTTGTCTTCTGGTGCAGAGAACTTTTCCCAAGCTTCCTTTCGTCCTTCTTGATAGAAGACTCTATATCTCCTATGAATTCAAATCCTTGTCATCTACCTCATGGCCTATGGCCTAAGAAGCTCCTTAATGCCCATTGCAGCTGACTACCTGAATAGTGTTAAGAGACAGACATGCAGTTTGAGGAATATTTTCATTTCAGGGATTAACCAGTGGTTCTCAACCTATGGTCCCCAGACTTCTGGGGTGGGCACAATGTCATCCCAGGAAGTCGGTGAAGGCTTGAAGAAATGTTATGATTTAAATCTTGAGTTAAGTCTTGGGGGGCGGATGGGCATGATATGTGGCCATAAAAGTTATTTAAAGGTGGTCTGTGGTGAAAAAAAGTTTGAGAACCAATGTATTAAACAATTAGTTTCAGGATTAGTGATTAATATGGACACCTCTAAACATCCTAATCTTCTTGCTGGTCTTGTGAAAAACTTTGTGTTTCTCTGGGGCAAGGAAGGGGAATAAATGCTCGGGGGCAATGGGGCAAAATAAACCTTTCCTCAAATATCTTCAGACCTACCCTTGGGGCATGAATCCTAACCACACATGCAGTAGCCGTAGCCTATTGATCCCAATTCTTGTCTCTCTTTCCTCTTCCAGATACAGAACTGCAAGTGAGACGAGATGTCATTTTCTGCCAGGCCCTGGTGGCAGCCGTTAGCACGTTTTCAGAGCAGTTGTTGGGAGCACTCAACTATCGATACAACAACAACGGAGAGTATGAAGAAAGCAGTCGGGAAGCCAGTAAAAAGTGGCTGGAGCAGATAGCAGCCACAGGAGTGTTGCTCAACTATCAGTCCTTGCTGTCTCCCAGTGTGGTAAGGCTAGTATACCATTTCCTCAAACATAGAATGCCAAAATAAGGAACTAGGCAGTTCTTTCATTACTCATCTTCTGACCTAAAAATATTTGCAAAGGCTGGGAGAAATAAAACTGTTTTTGTTTGCAGTGTGGTAGCATTTGCATTTCAAACCCCATTCACACCTTCCCAGCTGTCTGGTGTGGCTGGGATATATGTGCAAAATCTCAACTAGTGGTGGACCCCATTGCGTGGTAGCTCCCTTTCAGCCATAGTGAACCATGTAGCCAAACTTAAAGTTTTCCTACATGCAACGTGTCATGGTTCCGAGTAATGGTCCCACTCACTTCAGGTTTCTGTAACTGTAGCTTTTCTCAAAAATCCATTTTATTGGATACATCATATCGGCACGTTCATATGCGAATCCAACTGTAAATATTTCCCGCATTTTCAGTATAATAAAAGAAGTAGATATCACACACACACACACACACACCAGTGTCACCGGTCATGTTGACCAACCAGGTAGATAGCAGGCTACTCAGCTACTCCCTCTGGCCATTACAAGCTCTCGTTGAAATGACCTTGATTCCCATAGTCCTTATCGCTGTTATGTCTGGCATCTGGGAGAAAATTATCCCCCCTGCCCCCATATTTATGGCAACTAAGAAACGAAGTAAAAAGAATATGGCTTCAGCTAAAGTTGTTCAGAGAGTTGACACAATGTAAGAGAAGCTACTTTGGGCAAGAATGTGAAGGGATCCAAGGGGTCTAAGTATATACATATTATCTTAATATGTATAAGAAGAGAGAAACTGGCCTTGTTTGTGGTGCAAGACTCTCTCTGACAGAGTGGTATAGCTTCCTATTTATTCTTTTAATAATTAAGAGAAAAATAATAAAGTGCAGTTCATTGCTTGAGAGCATGCTTTGCATCCAGAATAAAATCTGTCAGGGAAGATATTTCTGATTGCTACTGGCATTCATCGCAGACAAGCTATATATATAAAACAGAGCAGGGAGTTTGTATGTGCTCTACACAAAAATTCAGTTCTGCACCAATCTGCCCCAAAT
>JANHGC010006876.1:32301-44314 GCA_027560395.1 Boaedon fuliginosus | reverse complement strand
GGGCCCATTTCCATCCAAAAACCACGCGAGGCATCCACGCATGTGCGGCGGGATGATGCCACGCATGGCCAGAGGGATGGCTCCGCGTGCCACTTTCAGCACGTGCAACATTTCCACGCGTGCCATAGGTTTGCCATCACTGACCTAGACTTATATACCACTCCAATCTGGGTCCTCATTTTACCAACCTTGGAAGGATGGAAGGCTGAATTAACCTTGAGCTGGCCAGGTTTGAACTCCTGGCAGTGAGCAGAGTTAGCCTGAAATATTGCATTCTAACTACTGTGTCAACATGGCTCCTTTAAAGTATCTGAAAAAAACTTTTGGAATGCAAAGTATTGTTGAAAGATCAAATCCTGTGACACCACTGGGATAATTTAAAAGCCACAATGATTAAATGCGGAAGAAAGGAACATAAAATTGGACTGTTCGATCAGGGATAAATAATCTGTTTGAAATGAGCGGTAAGTTCTAATGGCTACTACTGAACCAGGACTAAAAGGATGAAGATTTCTGGATTGCCTATATACAGTAAATACAAGTTACGTTGTAGGAAGGGGAGAGGGGGTTTTGTTTGTAATTTTAAAAGAGGGTGAAAGGTTTTATTAGTTAGTGCTCAGTATGCTGAAGGTTGAAAGTCACTTCTTTATTAATATCTTTGTTTCTTCTTCCTTTTTTTCTCTTTTCCTTTCTTTCTCTTGAATTTTTAAACTTTTTCTTTAATCTTTTATTTTAATTTGTATTTATTTTTACTATGCCTATTAAAACAATTCAATAAATTACCCCTCAAAAAAGAAAAAAGAAATTGCAAACTTTTTTTAAGTACACCACCATAACTAGCAAACCTGAGAAACTGGCTTGTGTTGTCACTCCGAAAATACTGACAACATTCCCTTCTTTAATTTTCAATATACTCTTTCAGTCCATTTTGCTATTATCTGTCAGCAAGTTATAGCAAACATTGGCTATCTCTCAAAGGCAAAGTAGTATTTTGCATGCGAAATATAGTTGAAGTAAATGTCTATGGAGATTCCCAGTCATCAGGTAATGGTTGTCCCAAAGGTGCTTTTTGACAAGACAACTGAACTTTCTTTGTTTTTCCTCCAATAAGCTTCTCCAGTTCTGAACTGAACTGAAGAAGCCTCTTGGATAGGGAGCAAAACTCCTTTAAGGAAAAACAAAGAAAATTCAGTTGTCTTTTGAAAAAGCACCTTTGGGTATATTTGAAATCAGAAAAAGTTGCTGTTAACTACTAGGCAGCTGCAGAAACCGTAGAGGGCAAAATGGTCCAGTGACCTCATCAATACAAATTAGTTTTGCATGTTCATATCATTGAGCATTTCAGAGGGGAAAAGCATTCAAATGAATCTTTACATTTTGTAGGTGAATTAGCGTTTACCTTTAATCACCTATGCCTTTGATGTATGTAATTTAACACACCCCTGTCCCAGACAGAACCTGACTTTTACCCCAGGCATTTGGGGGGGGGCACTTGAATGGAGTCACCTCTTGATTTATTATGATGCAGGTTGCCAATTTACCGTCTGTATTTCATGTTTATATATGTTTATGTATTGTGTGCATTTTAAAGGTTATGTGGTTCTTTTTTAAGTTTATAGTTTGCTTTTTGTGGTTGTAAACCACCCAAAGCCACCCAAAGTTGAGTTGCACAACCTCATAAGCCCAGTGATAAATAAAACAAGTAAACAAAATAAGTAAATTGTCTTCAGATATGGTGGGCTGTGTCCTAATTTCCCACCGGCTGGAGTGAAAGTATGAAAGTTACGGGAGTGTAAGGTCTAGAGGGCAAGGCATTGAGTATGGCTGTTTTAAAACAATTTGGTTTACTTTTGTCTCCCACATTATCCTTAAGGATCTTTTTCTAACATCAACTTCTTTATCACATTTTTTTTACAGAATCTACCAGTTATGTCAACCTCCTACAGATGGAGACTTGTAAGAGGAAAGGAAACAGATTGTCCTGGAGTCACAGAAGTGTTTAGCAGAGTGCAATTCTGCCTGAGGACTGTCTTATGCCAGTGGTGCTGAGTCCAGAAGACGGGGACAGTCCCAGTTTCTATTTTTTAGGTACTCTAGCGCACTGGGGACTTCTCTTTCCCCTTGTTTCCTGCGAATTCACGAGAGCAGGCACACTTACCGTTTCTGGGCTCGATGCAGAAGTTCTTCAAAATTAAATCTCCAGGAGATGGATGGAAGAATCACCTCTCTCAGGTTGCCTGACATGGAATATTGTGGATTCTGAATTTTGGATGGGCACAGATGATCCAAGCTAAAGCAAACCTGCCTGCCATGATGTTTGGACTACACAGAGTTTCTAGCAAAATGTTGGCCAGTTGCCTTGAATAAGAGTCTCACAAACACTCACTTGCACTTTGAAATTTTGAATGGCACATGTTCTCTGGTTTGTTCAGTTTTTCACTTCATATTGATATAAACCAAGCTCAACTCTACAAAATACACATTCCATGAGACTTTCTGCAAGAAATTCCTTTTAATTTTTACTGTAAACTTCAGAAGTTAACACATTAAAAAAAACCTAATGGTCCATTATGTATTCTGGAAATACAGTTATATTTTACCAGTGAGAATAACAATGAAGGATTTTTTTTTAAAAAAAAGTTGTTACAAAAGAGAAGCAAGATGCAGCTATTTGCTTCAATAATTTAAACATATGAAGGTTTTTGAAGCAAGGACAGAAATATACTTATTTATGTGGCATAGAAGATCTGTTTGGAATATGTTGCTATATATGCAAGATTTAAATAAAAAAGTATTTGTTTTAAAGGGGCCAATAGACTGGTAGATATGTAGTAGTTTACTGAAAATATTATTGTGATATTTAAAACTTTGCAGTATTTAAGTAGACTTTAATCAGGTGTGTTTTTTTAAATAGAATACAAGTAGGTTGTAATTTAAAAACAAAAATTTGGTTGTGTATATAATGTATTTAATTTTTCCCAATTTTAGAAATGTTTTTAGTTTGATCAGGATGATTACTAGAATGGTGATTTACTTTTAAATTACCATCTGCAATGTAATTAAAAAAAAAAGATGCAATCTCAGGCCAGATATAACGTTTCCATGGAGTGAGTGCCTTAAATTAATTATCCAAGTCAGTCAAGTGACTAGGATAAATTAAGAGGAATAAAAACTAATACTTGTCTATATCAGTAATAATTTAACAGCATAACATGCTGTAAAATGCATATTTCTGGGCATGCATAAAAATTCCTTAAAGTGACTTGTAGTATTTAAAGCATGCAGGAAAGGATTGTGTGGTGGGGGAGGGATTCTTTGAAGAGGGCATTTAGTAAGCTTTCGAGTTTGCTAATAATCAGAACTTTATTCTTATGTGTTACACTGAAAATGGCTCCTCTGCTTCTACTCTGGGTGAGGAAGTTGATGAGGAAGAAACATGCTGTCATATCTGAATTTATTTGAGATTCTAGTTAAAAGTACAATTTCATTTCTGATTGGTGCATAAGACTATTGTTCATTCCTATTAGAATAAATAACCGTCATATAATTAAATCGCCAGCAGATGGCAGTCTTAGGCTTCCTGGTGAAAACCACTGTACTCGCCCCACAAATGGATTTAAAAAAAAAATCCAAAATCCTTAGTTGAAAAATAGCTTAATAGTTGCTTTTAATAAGTTACTGAATGGAACTCATTTAAAGTTAGTACAATTTTCTGGAAGATTTGCTCAGCAAACTGAAGTAATCATCTTAGACCATGCTGCTTGGGTGCTATAATTGAAATATAAGAGTTTATTCTCCCCATTATATACAGTAAAATGGTGAGCATCCAAATATAAGCTAATTTAAAATAGTTTATCCAAGATAGAGACTAATATTTTACATGAGACTTTCTGCGAAAATTGCATCTAAGTGCACAACCAATGAAGGTGTCTGTCTATTCGTGATTGCTGAGCTAAGGAAAAATTAGATTTGAATATAAGTCTTGCAACAATTAATCTGCATGGCCCAACATCAATTAATCTGCCTTGTGCCCCTCAGTTTCATTGAGCCCATTGTGAAGATTGATTCGTGTAACTAATATTGGGGCCTAATTAGAATGTCAAGAATTTTGTTGTCACTCTTACCTCCCACACACCCCCACTGAATGTAAACATGGTGCACCATAGGTTCAGCTGCCAGACTAGTGTTCAAGCATGAAACGCCTTACAGGATAGTTAAGGACTCCTTTCAAGGGTCTCTCGCTGTTTGCCTAATTCACATCTTTCATCTTCAAGTCTACACATTTTGTACTGTTGTTGAGGATATTGTACAATGGCATGTGAGAATTCACCAAGTCCATATTCTCTAAGCATTGTCCAGCGCAAGAAGTGAACATACAGATGGGAAAGTGGAACTACATCTCTTGCAACAACTTTTGCACATTTGCAGAGCGCCTGTGAACCAGAACCAGGTACATAGAATGACCTTGAAAAGGTCACAAGGCCTTGGGATAGGTTCAGTAGAAGAACGAAAGTGCGGTGTTGGATACCAACTACAGACAGCATGGTGTAGAACTGGGTTTTTTTAAACTCCAGCTGAACTCCCTACCATGTCCTAAATGCAGTCTTCTACATCTAATTCTCCATATATGCTGGATGTCAGCTGTAGTAACCATTGCCTAGTAATGCCTAAGTAGCTGAGGTCCTGCACTGTTGCTCTGAAAGTGATTAGGCTTGGGTAGCATAGTAAGCGCTAGGTGAAATTATTCTATGCAATTATATTGAACATCGGTTGCATGTTTTTCATGGTTTCCTCTCTCTGAAGCCTCAACTGACAGTTCCCCTAATCATGGCACTGAAACTAGCTTCTGGAAGCTCCCTTACTCATCTCTGTCCCGCATAGTAAAGGAGCAATCACTTCTCTTTATAATAAACTTATATGGGGTCTTTCTGAAGATAATTGGTTTTGCCAATCTGGGGAAGTAACAGAACATATTTTTATAGCAATATGTAACTGGCATTTTCAGATGTACTGTATGTATGTAAAAAGTACACTGTCCTGGTAAAGTCAGCTCCAGTTGCTTTCTTTCATTTTTCCTTGCTGTATTGCTAATGCTGTGTATATGTGTATGTGATAAGATAAATGAGGTAATACATTTGATGTCTAACCTATTTTGTCCATTCATTGATGATCCATGTGGTTTCTATTGGTGCTGGCTTGTTTGCCTCTCAAATTGGTTACTCTTGTAACTCAATAGAAAACTGATGAATCGAATTTTGTTTTTTGTTTTTTTTTAATTAGTCTCTCAAGCAGATACTGGTCTATTATGAAATGACAGTTCCCACAGAAAAGTACCTTTTAAAACTATGCTTTATAAAAAAAAGTAGCTATTTCCTGGTTTTATAAACACAATGAGAGAAGATTGTAATTCCTCTCTGGTGTGCCAAACCTTTTAGCTTCTCTAAGTGGGAAAAATACATATATTGAGGGGAGGGAGGGCAAATTCCTTTGGGAGATCTCAACAAGCTATCAGTAGTTAAATGCAGGCCTGATGCATTAAATAGCAGCTGTGTTTCATTAATTCTGAGGACCCTTATTGACATAATGAAGAGAATAATAATGGAAAATTTGGCATTTGATTCAGACATTACGTTACTGAGAGTTTGGGTTTCATTTTCAGTGAACTTTCCCATTAAATTTGCAAATATCTTCACTAAAAACCTCTGGAGAACTTTGTTCAAAAAAATAAAAATAAAATAAAATGCAGCCCATAATCCAGGCCAGGGTCCCAGAGGTCTACATGAAAATGCAGTATGTGATGTCATTCCAGTCTGTATCAGTGAAGGTATCTAAGTGTGGTCATAAGCTTCCACTCATCAAGATATACAGCTAAATCTTGACTGGATTTGTTCAACATCCTAGGATAGACTAAAAAACTGGGTATTTTGTAGTTGAATGTGATGTGAAAACCCGGCATCTATTTAGCATGCTAACTGCTAAGTAGCCTATTGTGTTAAGCCATTATCAGAATGTGCAAAGCCAAATGTTCTGGAGGTGCAACATTTGGAAAGTTCCAACAGTGAGAATTCTGGAAAGTTCTGTTCCTTCTTCAGACCTATCAAGCTGTCTGTGATGTAGTTTTTCAAACAAAACAGCCTTTTTTGTGGAGTTAGGCCTTGTGCAGCACACACAATTGCCACAAACTACTTCTAATTTGAAGGATTAATGGATCACTCCAGAATAACTCGCTTAATGTGATCTGAAGAAGGATTATTAGCTTTTGTACATATCTAAGCCACAATATGGTTTAGTTTGTTGGATATAATATGTAATGTGAACGCAGCAGTGTTATTCCAGAGATGAGGTAGATTCTTTTCATACTTAAAATTACACGGCAGTTAACATTGTTGAATCTGGATAAAATGAAAATATATTCTAAATGAATAATTGCAGTTTCTACTGCAGAAACTGTATAGATCTGAAAGTTGGACCACAAGGAAGGCTGAGTGTCAAAGAATTGAGGCTTTGGAACTAAGGTGCTGGAGAAGACTTGCGAGTCCCTTGGACTGCAAGATGATCAAACCAGTCAATCCTAAAGGAGATCAACCCTGACTGCTCTTTAGAAGGCCAGATCCTGAAGATGAAACTCAAATACTTTGGCCACCTCATGAGAAGGAAGGACTCACTGGAGAAGAGCCTAATGCTAGGAGCGATTGAGGGCAAAAGAAGAAGGGGATGACAGAAAATGAGGTGGCTGGATGGAGTCCCTGAAGCAGTCGGTGCAAACTTAAATGGACTCTGGGGGATGGTAGAGGACAGGAAGGCCTGGAAGAACGTTGCCCATAGGGTTGCGATGGGTTGGACACGACTTTGCAACTAACAACAACAACTGCAGAAAAGTTCTAGATTAGTTCTAGGTTAAGCATTTACTGTAATACTAAGTTTAGTGGGTATGTATAAGTGGAGGAACAGAAACAGATTTTTATTATACTGATCTACGGTTTGCTTAATCATGGATTATTGAATAAGCCACAAAAGGTTAGTTAATAATACATTCCAAGGCTGAAACATTTACTTACTGAGTATATATACTCTCAATGGCTCACAACCTAAAAAAATATTATTAATTACGTGCTGCCCAATTCCCAGTAGCTCTGTGACAAACTCCACACCATCTGTATGTGTGTGTCACATGTGCAATGCCCATGAAAAAAGGGAGGAGCTTCAAATTGCACAGTTGCAACTGCCATCTTTATTTTTTTTGACAGGATGGAAGTGATATATTGGATTTGAATAAATATGCTCTACAAATTCTTCAAAATATAGAGATTTTTTTTTAAATTACAAGTTGCTGCTATAATGAATTTATTATTTGCCAGTTAAACTTATAAAGCTCACTATGGCCAGTGAAAGGAGAAAATGATAATTTCATTAATTTCATGCAATGACTCTTGCAACTGTTTATATATATGTATATGGTGGGTTTTAATTTTCCAGCCATTACAAGCTATTTGCTGTGTCAGTCTCATTCTCCATGCACGGATAAGAGCAGAAAGCAAGCAAGAGAAAGCTTGCAAATGTTTTTCAACTGTGAAAAGTTCTCACAGCTTGATTCAATAAACTTCTGCAGGAAAGTGTTGGATGTATCAGATGTTGATCTATCCTGAGTTATTTCACAGTGCCAGCATTGCTAGATGTCACATCCCTGGAACGTGTTGACTTGTTCACAACTGCTACCCTGCCAGATCTATCAGGATGCCAAGATTAAAAAAAAACAATTATTGGCAAGATAATGGTGTGACAGGAGTGGAATGAGGGCAGCCCACATGGCAACGCATGCTGTTTTCCATTATTTCATTGCTGCTTTGTAAAGAGTTTCTGAAGAGAAATCTTTACAATCTGTTTTAAGGATCTAAGTATTGGGTCCTGCAAGTACAGCATTCAGATCTCTTGTGGCTCTGTGGACACATCTTATTAATATTGTTGCCCTGAGAAATAATCGGGTTGCTCATACTGCGGTGATGAATCGCCTCTCCTGCCCAGATAGAAAGGACAGTTGCTTATAATGTTTGAGAAAACGTCCATCCATGGAAGAATAGGGGAGGCCTTATCTGTAAAGGAGCTCCCATACCGTGGGGCAGACAAACCATACAACCGCTCCTTGTGCCCAACCAACCAAGCCAGCAGAACCAAGAGCGTATGTTGAATTGCAGTTAAAACAAATGAATGATAGTTTGAAAACTAGGCCGGTTGCTTTACTTGCGTCATTAGACAGAGTCTGGACAGGAGAATTAATTAGAGATTAATCCTCCCTTCTGGTCTTTGGATGTAAAAATAGGAAACAGAGTTCATGCCATTTTTTTAATCTAAGAGAGGAAATGGGAATGGTGAAAATAAATCTCTTTACACAAACACATTGGTATACAGTCAGCCAGCAAGCCAGAAAATGTAGCTTTAACTTAGTTGGGACACATATTTTGCACCAACTTTATTATTTTATTTATTTTTTAAATAGTTAATAACCAAAAAATATTAGCTCTCCAGGAACTTCAAAATGTTTATTTTGAAGTTCCTGGACATTTCAAACCTGGGCTGGCCATAGTTTCTTAGTTCATCTGATGCTGGAGCAATTGGTAAGTGTCTTGAAGTGAGAACTGCACAAATGTGATTTTATTAGCAAGTTGCAGGATCCAATCTGGGTTGGTCACTGGTACCCAGAAATTTAGTCTTCCAAACTTTCGGTTTCATGCTGGAGTCCATCCTCAGGGAACCTGAGATAGAGAGAAGTTCAAAAACTTGGAAGACTAAAGTGACTCAGAATGGAATGGAAAGGTTTGGACTGGAGAGGAGGACCATTCTTTCCAGTCCAAAGTTTCCATGCAAAATGTCACCTGCAGCTTTTGCAGTGAAGTTTGCCTTAAGAGCTGCTGGCAGCAACACAGCTCCCCCTTAAAGCCTTGGCGCTAAACCGAAGCTTGCTGCTGTTAGTGCTGGAGCTTTAAGGGGGGCTGGGGCGCTATGATGTGAAGCTCACTTTGGGAAAGAGCTAAGGAGCTCTGGCCTTCAACTCCTCCTCAGCTCTTTCCCACAGCGAGCTTCGCTTTAGTGCCGGGGCTTTAAGAGCTGCTGGGGCTGTGTGCTTCTCTGCAGCATGGAGCACATCCCATGGTGGGGGGGCAGGAGGGGCAGGGGAATGAACTTAATGAAACCTGTTAATGCCGGTAAGGGCTGTGGAAGCGAACTCAGTGGAAGAGCCACTGGAGCAATCCACAGGAGGCAGCCCCTCCCAAGTGCCAGCATTAAGAGCAGGCTTCTTAACAGGTTGTGGTAGTGTGCTGCAGAGAAGGGGCAGTGTTTCTTAGCGATGCTTTGGAGCTGCCGCTGCCAGGGAGTTTTTTTCTTTTTCCCGTGAAACAGGCTCTTTCACAGGAAAAACTCCTGGGCAGTGACAGTCCCAAAAGGGGCGCTAAAAACACTTTAAAGTGGCCATGGCAACACTCCCAGCCTCCCCCGCATTGCCTTGTAGCCAGTTTTAAACCGCTGTGAGGCCATTGAGATCATGCGCCACCACAGACCTTGCCTAGCTCAGCTGGCACATGTGGGAAGGTGAGGGGTGGGGTGGGCAGAGGTGAGCTGTTTAGCTCAGCTAAGGCATGGCAGAGCTCTGCAGCGCCATCAGCTGAGCTTAAAAACATAATTTAGGGCAGGAGGGTCAGGCGGAGAGAACCCTGCACTAGTCAGGGTGATATTTACCGGTTCGATGAACCCTACCAAATTATCGCTACCGTTCCTGAGAACCGGTGCGAACCGGCTGAATATCACCACTGAATGTGGCTTTTGAGGTGTTCATGGTGGAAGGAATGCATGGAGAGAGAAAAAACCCCACTGAAGTTAGTGTATCTTTTAGAAGAAAATATTCTTAAAACTGGTGCTTCATGTGAAAAAAAATAAAGAGCTTTCGTTAGGAAATAGAAGAAGCGGCATGGGGGTTATGATGATTCCACTCCAGTGGAAGTAGTGGACCAGTGGTGATGGCAGAACTAGAAAAGCTTTTATTCCTTCTATGTGGAGGGACTACCCAGCGACAAGAGGCAGGTGTTAACCAGGAGAGCCAGCTGTGGGAGCAGTTGGAGGCTGAAATGTGTGTGTGCCAATGTTAGGGAAAAATTCTGGAAGAAAGATGGAGCAGCAGCCACCATCTGCTGTGAAGGAGTCCCTGCCAAGTCTCCCAACTGCAGTCTTTGGAGAAGATTCACAGAGGAGGAAGAGGAAGAAGGTGGTGCCAGGCACCATGGCAGCAGTTACAATAATAGCTGGGACTATTCTGACACCCTGGGCTCTGCCAAGACATCCTCTAAATTCGTCTGATGATCATCCAGAAGATTAGGAGCTCAGTGCTGGCTATTGAGGGATCTGGACATGCTCCATCTCTTGACTGTTTTTAGATTTTAAAAAAATTCATAGAAAATGGGAAAAACCAACTAAAAAACACCTTGACTGGTGTTAACAACGTTGTTTCTTTGCTAGACATAATCTTATTTTAATTGACCTCCAATGCAGACCTCTGAAGGTTTCAAGGCTGGCTTAAGAAGAATGCAGCTTTAAGTCTCTAGGAAAAGGTTTCCTTTGCAGTGATTGCTTTGTGTTTTTGTCTATATGTCTTGGGGATGGAACGGTGGAGGGATGATTATGCATTGAAAGTATCATTACACTGTGTAAATGATACAGGGGTTGGATTCTACTGGTTCGGCATGGTTCGGGGGAACCTGTAGTTCTGTTCGGCATGGTTCTTGAGAACTGGTTCTGCCGGCAATGAGTTGGACCCGCCCACCCACCCACCCCTGCACTATTCTGTGCTTTAAAAGCCTTTTTAAAAGCCCAGCTGATCGGCGCAGCAGCATGATTGCTGCCCATCAGCTGTTCCAACTCACTGGAGCTGCAGTAATAGTTCTATTGTTCTATTGTTCTATTGTTCTTTGCTAATGAAATGCACGCACACAGCGCACATTTGGTACGCATGCACACATGTTAGACTGGTTGAATCACACCACTGATTACACATGCTTAAAATCCTTGGGAAAGCTTGGCCTAAATGTGGATGAGGATTTGTGCTGGATCATGGCTACCAACTCTGCTGGTGCAACTTGAGTGTAGTAAACCTGAGAGCATGTGATGTCTTTTCCATTCATTCGAACTTTGAGTGGATTTCATAATTGATGTGGCTTAAAAAAAAAGTTTGGTGTTTCAATGCACTCCAGCAACACTTCAGGATTCTCATTTTAACTCTGCCTTTTGGGGTAGACAGACTACGAAGTTACCATTTTTAAATATATCACACGGGGCATCTAACCACACACAAGCAGATACACCCCCTGCTCCCCACACATCCAGCCCTTTCCTTTAGCTCAGCTATAGCTGGTGGACCATATGATCCCATTCTTCCTTAAAAAAAACATTCAATTCAATTATGTGTATTGATTTTATTCAATTTATACGGCTACCCATCTGACCATGGTGATTCTGGAAAGCTAACAGCAGTGAAAAACACAACCAAGGATTAAAATAATAAGATAAAATTGGTGGAATCACAATTAACATAACCATCTCAAAGCTCTGAAAGCTCAGACTATCCAATCTCCAAACTCTGAAATACAGACATGTCTTCTGTAGGACGATTTCCACCTTGATGGCCTTCCGCAAAGCCACAAAGACCTGGCTTTGTCGGAAGGCCTGGAATTGACGTGCCCCCCCCTATTTTTTGAAGATTTTGACTGATGAATATTTGTATGGATGGATTGTGTTTTTTAGGTTTCTTTTATATAGTGTAACATGTATATTTTAAATTGTTGTTAGCCGCCTCAAGTTCCCCTGATTGGGGAAATGAGGTGGAGTATAAATCTAATAAATTAAATTTAATTTAATTGCAAAAAAGACCAATCTAATCTCCAGGAGAAGGAAGCTCCAAAGGGCCTATGGCATTCCTTAATTGATAAGGCCTGTTGCATACATCTTTGCCTGGATCTGATGGGATAGG
>JANHGC010006876.1:19071-31578 GCA_027560395.1 Boaedon fuliginosus | reverse complement strand
GAATATATATACATGGGAACACTTCAGTGACAATGAACATAGTGAAATGTTTTAATCATTATGGAGATCTATCAGTTGATTTTTGAATGTATGCAGTAAACAGAAAGAGGCATATGGAGGCCAAATAAATGAAGTGCAGGAACAAAAGGCATCTTGTGTGTTGGGCAGTTGTAAGTGCTCCTTCAATAATATTTTGGAATTGCCTTGTGATTTTAAAAAACAGATAGGAAGCCTATCTAAAAAAAATAAACAACAAAGTTTATATATTGCCAAGGCTGAATATTAAAACATGAATGAGTTTGGACTTTTCTTCACATTCACCAGAAGATGGCACTAATTCCTCGAATATAATCCAGAGCCCCAAACTAATAAAATATATATTTAAAACAACAACAGCTGGAATTTGATCTCCTGGAGTCATGCAAAAAATATAAAAAAAGTTTAGGCTCTTCTCCATAAATAAATGAATATTGAGGGTGTTTGATCAAGATGCTGATAGAATTCAAAGTCCAGTCTATTGGAGGGTTGTGGCCAAAGAAAGGAATATTTTATCTACTGTAACTTCTCCAACACAATTGCACCTTGGAAACATAGCAAATCCATCCTTTTTGGCTTCCTATTCATTTGTTGCCCTCTTCAAGGTACTGGCACTAAGCTATAAAATCTTGATGCTGGACCTGAAGTGATTTAAAATGATGCCTCCTCTGATGCAGAACCCTCATCCAAAACTTTATGGTCTATAGTTTTTTATCTGCTGCAAATCTGAGTCTTCCTTCGGTACGAAAGTTATATGTGCTTCTGTCCAAGAATTTGGTACCCAAAACCTTGGCAAAACTCTGGTGTGCTGTCCACAATCATGCCTTCTTTGTAGTGTCTGGGAATATCCTGACCTGACAACTACTTAATTATATTTTCAGTGTAAAGGAACAATTTTCCTCCCAAGGGCTTTTAATATTGACTTAATATTTATATTGCAGCTGAGCTTTCAAGTCTTAATTCTGTTTCTAGAAGTTTTCATTACTGCTTAACTCACTGTTTTAACATGCTGTATGCTTCTCTTTATAGTTTCTTCTTTTAGAAAGTTTTGGAAGCCAGAGAGACGGGGAAATCAGTGAAACTGGTGCAGATTGGTAGAGATTTGGTACAAGAAACAAAGAAATAACTCTAATGCTACAAATTTAATGCTAGGAATTTGAGTGGTGGGGTTGGGGGTTTGTAATTATCAGGAATCGGAAGAATGGGAAGAGAATGTAAACATAAACAGGAGATCACAGGATGAGATAAAAAGGCTTCTAACAGACAGATTGGAGCCAGCAAGGAAGTAAAAATGAAGAGGGAGTTCATACAGATGAGAGGAGAGGAAAATAACAAAACTGAAGAATTTGGAAAAAGTATTATAATTATGGAATAAAGGAGAAACAGACCAAGCGATGAGTTTGATCAACCTTGTTTGCATTGAATCCAAAGCCATATCTTTTGACTCTTAATGGGAGGGGGGCTTAAAAAATGTCAAAACTGCAGCTATGATCAGATAACCCATTGCTTTTTCTTTTTACATAGGTCACATGAATGAGATATATAAAAAGAGATAGAGCTTTGCATGATTGTGGCTTTCATCTCGACTTTTCTGATTCTCGCAGGTCATCCTTGCTTTGTGTTGCTGGTACAGTAGGGAAGTGCTAATTCTTGGAAATGCTAAGTTTTCTGCGGAACACAGTCCTTCTTTATTAGATGAATAGCCTGCAATTCAAGACTGGGGTCACAGTTCTTTTATCCTCATGACCCTGTAAAGGCTGAAAGAGTAGAGATTTGAAACTGGATCACCTAGCTCAGGGGTGTCAAACTCAATTTCACTGAGGGCTGCATCAGTGTTGTGTTTGACCTTGTGGGGGCAGGGGCAGAGGGCGTGGCCAGCTCTATGTCACTCTTCACTCATCACTCATGTGATCAAATGCCACTTTTGCTAGTAGTTTGCTTTGCTAGCACTCTGCCAGAGAAAACAGAGCTCATAAGGGCCACACACAGTGCTCCTGGGCTCCATTTTCAGCTGCAATGGCCTCCCTCTGCCAGCAAAAATGGAGGCTAGGAACTCACGAGTTCCCTTTCCACTGGCAGAGCCACCGTGGGCTGGTCCTTTGCTGTTTCTAGGGCAGGCTCGTGGGCCAGGTCTAAGCACCCTATGGGCTGGATCTGGCCCATGGGCCTTGAGTTTGACACTCCTGGCCTAGATGGAGTTTAGCTTTTATTTATTTAAATTAGATTTATACCCCGCCTATCTTCCCCGGTCAGGAAGATTAGATTGCTCCATCATGCATCACACATCATTAAATCAGGGAGGACATGAGTTAGTAGTCTTTTAACCATGGTGTAAGGAACATGTGATATATGAAGTTAAGCAAAGTCTCCTTTGAATGGAATTTGACCGTGTGATTTCATGAATGCCTAGCATCATAGAGAAGATAGAAATGGTTTACTATTCCCAGAATTATTATTTTTTTAAAAAAACGTCCTATTCTAGTTAAAGATCTAGTATTCCCTTGATAGTCTCCCATTCACATACTACATCTATTTAGCTTCCCAAATGAGTTAGAAGCTGTCATCTGCTGAGAATTAGGAATGAGTTATTCATATGGCACATTCAAAACAAAATACCAATTCCACTTAATGTTAGAGAGCCAGTTTGATGTAGTGGTTAAGCAACAGGCTAAAAACCAGGAGACCATAAATTCTAGTGCTACTTTAGGCACTAAGTCAGCTGGTTGACCTTGGGCCAGTTACTCCCCCTCAGCCATAGGAAGCAGGCAATGGCAAACCACTGCTGAAAAATCTTGCAAGAAAACTGCAGAGACTGGTATAGATGGTCACCAGTAGTCAACATTTATTATTATAAACCACAGGATTATTTTTTTGCTGGCATTCAGAATCCAAAGTTGAGTATAGTATTACTCTACTATTTGCATGAAACAATAACACTATATAATATATCTATAGCAGATTTACATAGACATGTACATATAAAAACATGCAAGTGAAACACATATTACATGTGAACCCACAAGTATGCCAGTGGTGTGCTCCGTTGCTCTCTCTTTGACCTGAGAGATTTGTGGATGCTACAAACGCAGTCCAGCAATTAAAACTAATGAAATAGGGGATCTTATTCCAGCATCACTATTGATAGATTCCACACATAATTGTGATTTGCTGTGCTACAATATCTGAAATTCTGTGAGGGAAGGGCACCATCTTGCCGTTCCTCTCAGATAATAAAATGCCTTGAGATGATGTTACCAAAATTCTTGGTTAAAATCCTCTCTCATCCAAGAATCTATTAGACTTTGTTGCTCAATGCTTGTGATCTGAGAGCCCAAAATCTCATGAGGTAGCTGCTACATGAGGAGCTTTTCAGATTAGGGAGTGAGAGCAATCGGGAGGCTGCTGAAATTTAGAGAGATGTGCAGTATAAAAACAGCCAGAACCTCCAGCCATCTCACGACAGATAAGTAAGGTTAAAAACTGCTTTGAAAATGAGATAAATGTAAAGATGGAGAAGATTTCAGCACAGTATTACTCCCAGGTTAAGTGCTTGCATAATTATGTTTAAAACTGAACTTTGGTGAGCGTGATTCCCTTTTGCCACTCGTAGACAATACAGGGGATCCTCGACTTACAACAGTTCATTTAGTGATGTTACAACGGCCTGAAAAAATTGACTTATGATTGTTTTTCACACTTACAACTATTGCAGCAGCCCCATGGTCACAAGATCAGAATTTGGACTCTTGGCAACTGCTTCGTACTTATGTTGGTTGCAGGGTCCCAGTGTCATGGGATAATCTTTTGTGACCTTTGGACAAGCAAAGACAATGGGAAAGCCAGATTCACTTAACAACCTTGTTACTAACTTAATAACGGCAGTGATTCGCTTACCAACTGTAGCAGGAAAATTCATAACACAGGGCAAACTCCCTTAACAAATGTTTCACTTAACAGCTTAAATTTTGGGCTCAGTGGTGGTTGTAAGTTGAAGACTACCTGTATTTTCACATAACTTTTCAAGGCCGCCTCTACTATAGTCCTCTATAGAATGTGACAGAATGATACGCCATTCAGTTCCCAACATTTTCAACCTTATTGGCTGAAAATTCTACGGCTGAATTTCGAAGACTCCAGAAGTGTGCCAAATTGGATATGACTGTAATATGCTGAGCCATAGACCTAAAGTGAAATGTGTTGCTGCAGTAAATTTCATTTTTCAAGGAATTGCAGAACTGCCTCATAAACTAAACTAGACCGAAGCCCAAATATGCTATTAGAAAAGACAGAGCTACTTCATCCATAGCTTTCAATGGCAGAAAGATTTATGACAAGCTATCTCTTTCCTAAAACTTACTGCAGACAGAAATGGTTAAACCATGAATCCTTGACATACAGGTAAAATGATGTAGGTTATGTGAGTGTAACCATCAGAAAAAAAAATCTACCCTTCCATGTCTTGATTAAAACACGAAGCATCTGATTTCAAGGCAGCCGTTAAAAAGTAAATAATGCCATGGTGGAAAACTGGTTAAGCGACTTCATCTTCAACCCCGAGTCAGTTGTGAAGGAAAATAAAAGCCTTCTTCAGAAGCAGCCTTTTGTCTCATCAGAATATGGAAGAGAAATGTTGATGTTTCTATGGCTTTTTGCCTACTGAATGCTTCAGTAGGTGAATGAATAACTGTTCAGCTTTGTTTTCCATTCTTTGAAAAATTCAGTTGAAGTGCGATGTCTGCCCATTTTCGAAAGGTGTTTTTTTTTAAAGCAACAACAGTTTTTCCATTTGCTATACATACACGTAATACCATTCTCTGCTTAGTTATTGATTCCACCAGCTTTTGTTTGTCAAATGCGACAATTTAATTTTCTTGCACAAATAAACTAATTTTTCTCCTCGGATTCTTTACTTGCCTTTAAAGCACATTGTATTATCAGTGATTGCAGACAATTTCGTACAAAGCTCTTTTTGGGTTTTTGAAGGACACGGAGTTCACTGAAAGAGTGTGTGTGTGTGTGTTGTGGGGAGGGGCAATGAGGCTATGAAATAGTACAGTTTAAATATATAATTTGTTAGTACGTGAGTGAAGATGTCTTTTTTGTTGTTGTTTTACTGTTCCATTTTATGTGCAAGGTTTCGAATAACACCCCTCTTTGTAGAAGGTGGAGAAAGAAAAATAAGAATGCACCCAAAGTGAAAACAAACCAGCTGAATAACACGGTACAGAAGTTAGAAGGAAAACTGAACTTGATCACAGATTTGTAATATATAAACTAACAATTCATGTAAAATCCATGTGACAATTCATGTAAATCATGTTTTATTGTGACTGCTTTCAAGGATCACTGGATAATTGGAGTTCCATTGCCAAAATTATGCACAGGACTATGATTTGAGAGCCTTTGAGAGTGTTTCATGCCAGGCCCCAAACCCATCACATCAACAAGCCCCAATAGAGTTGGTGGGTTGAGCATAAAATTGCACAAACTCACTTTAATTAGTGCCACTGCTAAAGAATTAGGTGTTAGAAACCTTCACCTACTGTCACTTATTTCTCTTCCACTAAAGTCTGACCATCCTTCAAAATTACTAGGAAAAATGCTTTCATATTAAGATGGGCACAGTCCTTTGTTTTAATGCATCTGTTCTTTAATACATATACAGTATCACCACTGTCTATGCATTAAATTCAGTGTCCCAAATTCAGTGTGCTTTGAAAAATGAGAAAAAGCAAAACATTTGGAAATTTGAAAATACCCACCAACAGTGAACATCTGGAAGAGCCAAGAGAACTAATCACATTAGATCTGTGCAAATATTCAGTTTGAAGATTTGATGCAAAAATAATTGATCAAAGTGATGAAGCCAATCACTTGCCTCTTTCTGTGGTTATATTTTGGGAAAGGTGATGTATTTTCTATTCTTAAGTAGTGGCCAAAACACTTCAGAAACTAAATGGTGGTGGTGGAGGAGAAGAATATTTTGCTGTGGCATCTCAATGCATCAACATTAGGAACAGCTAATATGCCCTACACTTCTCTTTCACTGTCTGCATAAGCAAAAGTATTTATAGGTCTCTGCCATAAGCTGTTCAGGGAAGTTAGCTGCTCATAAATATAACCTTTGCTTTCTAAGCACTTATACTTCTTTTCCTAGGCATCAACAGGAAGAGACTACAGGATCTGGAGATCAATGTTTCAGTCCAGCTGAATAGGTATTTTCCCTGTTTGTTTGTTCACCTTGCCCTAGGAGAACAGTAATTGTCTGTAATCATTGTGTCTCCATTTCTGTTTATAGTCTCAAGTTATAAGGTGCCTGTTTCTCAACTAGTCATTGTGGCTGCTTTTATTTATGGCAAATCTTAACCAACTGGGCATTCTCCAGATATTTCCCAACTGTAACTTTTGGAACTGTAAGCCACTGAAAGACATTGATTGAGGTGGACAACTATAGAAATTGGTTGATTGATTGAAGGAAGGAATGACTGAATGAAACTCCCACAATCCCTAGCCAATTTCTAGATGCAGTTCCAACACATCTAAAAAGGTGCTAGGCTAATGAAAATTAGTTTATTGACCTTTTTAGGACATCTCCAAAGCAGAACAGTTTGATCTGTGCAAATAAATGAACATTAAAGGTTGCTGCTATAAATTATAATTATACAAACAATAGAAAATGTATAAACATTTACTTGCATTTTTCTCAATTTTGTCAGTCTTGGAGGGGCAGAAGACAACAGGATCTCTAGATGTTCTTTTTGGTAATGTGCAATAAATCTGTTCTGACAGGCACAGTTGGCTAGAAAGGGGTGATTCTTATATGACCTGCCCACCAGCATGAAATTGGCCAATTCCTATTTCTGCCTCTGTTGCTCTGCTCCCAGTCACTGCAAGGCATCTGACTTCCTTTCAAGGCAATTGGTAAACAGATTTACACATGTTTAGGCTGCCCCCGGGATGGACTTTGGACTGTAAGTTGGTATAAGTAGGGGGGAAAAACATTTTTAAAAAATACTGAAGCAGGAGGATTTCAATCTGCCTCAGGCAAGGGCTGGCAATGAGATTATGGCAATGTCATAGGGAGGGTCATGGCAAAACAGAAGTATTACAAGAGTTTGTGCCAAGGTTAGGTACAAGTAGGAAAAGGTCCAGAGACATATTCAGTCCTGAGTTCATGTCTTTAGTCCTTTGTGAATATCTTGTATGACTCAGTCAACTACCTGCTGTCCTCACTGATCTCTTAATAACTATTTGAAGTTACCACAGACTTTTAAAAAAATGATACTTATGACCTGTTGAAGTTACAATTGTTGCACCTCCCCCTGCAATTACATGATTACATTTGGGAAATGTGACTCACATTTATGGCCAGTTGCGGTGCCCTGCCATCACATGAGCATGATTTGCATTTTTTTCTTTGCTGTTTTCTGGCAGACAATGGCCAAAAACACCTATTGCATTTGCTGGATTGGCTTAATGAGCTTGTGCTTTGTTTAATGGCCATGTGATTTGCTCAACAACAACCATAGTGATTTGCTTAACAACTACCTTAAAATGGGCATAAAATCAAGTCAGCTCATATGGTGACCCGCTTAACATCTGCGGACTGAAATTCCGAGCTCCGTTGTGATTGTAAATTGAAGAGTACCTTTAAATTTCAGATTCAGATTTGAATGGAACTATTCATGATTTCATTCACAGAATTATAGTGGGAACAAATGAGAAATGTATAAATAGTCATGCTTTGAGACTGGTTCAAACTCTGCATTGGTGTTTTTTGTAATTTATTCATTAAATCAGAATTGTTCTCTCAGCGGTATTGGCCAGGTTAATCACAGACAGGCTCAACCCCTTTATTTCTTCACTGTTGCAACCAACAAAACAAAAATGTATTGACCTTAAGGCTGTGAAATTCTTCTGAAATGGTGATTCAGAACATATTGGTGTGGATAACTATCCATTTCTTTTGGATAGCTTTGGATAGCCTTAAAGCATTCCTTTCTTTTTCCAAATTCACACAATTGCTTAGGATGCTGTCATCAGTTGTCTCCAGAGATATGTTCGTGTTGAGAAAAAGAAATAGAAACAATCCAAGGATGGAAAAAAGATTCTTCAAATCTTCAAAAAGAGGGACTTAGTGCCCCATGCCCCACTTCTAAGGCTTCTGTACATTTTTTATAGAATTCAGAACAATCTGTTCCAATTAAAATGCACAAAACATACAAAGTCAACAGATTAATTAATGTTGGGTGGAACTAACAAAAACTGTAAATGTGCTACAAATTCAAATGACTGAAGGAGAGGGATTAGAACTTCAATTCAAAATACAAATTAAAGAGTAAAATAAGAATTTAGTGAAGCCCACATAGGTACTAGCCTTGTGCAATACCCATAAGAAATAAATGTATTTGCAATTAAGGTTGGACTGAAGAGTTTGGCTTGTGGATTTAAATGATGCTATTTTATTTGGTCCGGGACAATCACTGATGAGGAATTGACTTGAGAAAAGCAAGCTTTATATGAAACTGCTGCTGGCAGAAGCAGAACATTTTGATCATTATGACAAAGGAAGAAGTTTAAATGAAGGGAATGTTGGAGAGGGTGTCAAGTTTGTCTCTCCCTGTTAGCAGAGGTAGGGAGAAAAAAAGCTTAAAATGAGAAGAGAGAAAAATTCAAGCACATGTCCATATATCACTTCAAGGGACTGAAGTAAAAATGGGAGCGGTTCCAATTTGTGGAATGAAATCTTCCCTAGAAACAAAAGAGAGGGTTGAAACAATTGCCTTTATTAAGAATCCCAATAGACCCATCCAAAAAGTGGAGAAAGGAGACGGCCTGGATTCAGGCCACAACATAAATAAGGAGACAGGAGAAGGAGAAAGAATTTACAGTGGTAATAGCCCAGCTGCATAAAATGCTGACATGTCCTTTCCTGTCTTCCTTAGATGGGATCCCACTGCTACATTGTGCCTTTGATCATGAAAATTTCATCTCGAATTTATCCTAGCAGCCTTTGCTTACTCCTTTAGGTGAGAGAGCATGGAGCAGCTGGGCCTTTTGTAGTAAAAAGCAGCTCTTGGTCTATCTAGAAAAAAAAAGTCCTCCAGAAAACTCTCTAATCTACAGGCATCTTGTCTAGCTGATGCTAAAAGAAGTTTTGGTCCAAATTCAAAATGGGAACCCAAGACGCAGAACAATTGCTCAAAGCAGAGATAGACCTTCTTCAAAAAGCCGGACAGCAAAATGAGGGTCAGCAATTTAAAGATGGCCATGAAGTCAGAATGCAGATAGCAGTACCGTATTTTTTGGAGTATAAGATACTCATTAGTTTTTGGGGAAGAAAACAAGAAAAAAAATAATCTAGACAGGCTGCTCTCATAACCATTTGCTTATCATGCATGTTGAGAAAAGCCTTTAACCCAGGGCTCTTCAAATTTGACAGTTTTAAGACTTGTGAACTTCAATTCCCAGAATTCCTCCTCTAGTCATGTTAGTTCAGCAATTCTGGGAGTTGAAGTCCACAAGTTTTAAACTTGCCATGTTTGAAGGCCCTTGCTTTAACCGGATGACATTTGCAGCCCCCTCCAACTCCACATTGCCTGATCCTCTCTTCCCACCTTCATGTCTTCCCAAGAAAGCTGAGAGGGCCAGCAAAAAAGCTACCCAGCATTATCTGAGAGAAATTCTCAGTGAATTTACTGGAGAGTCCAGCAAATGGGCCCAGGCTTGCCTGATACTCTTGGGGAGGGCAGGATAAGGGCCTGAAAAAGCCCCCCCCAACATGGACACCCTTTGCCAGCAATGCCTTAAGCGCCCTGTGGCCCTGAAGGGCTTTCCAGAAACAGACAAAAAACAAGTCTGCTTTGCCGGGAAGAAGAGCTCTCTGCCAGGCACTGCCGACCAAGGCCTTGCTTAAGTCAACCCATTTCTGCGGCTGTGAACCAGCTGTTTATGGCTTCCAGGCAGGCTCCTTCAAAAAAAAGAAAGACCTCTGCATGTCATGTTTTTGGGTGGTTCCAGATGGCGGGTATCCCCGCCACCTGGAACCACCTGAAAACACGATGTGCAGAGACCAAAAATGGGGCATGCTAAGGCCAAAAACGTGATGTGTAGAGGCCAGGCCCATTGGTGCTCTCGTCGGCGGGGGTGGGGAAGCAGCCCGGTTGTAATGTATCTTCTAATATATTACTATTATATTCGTGAGTATAAAATATTTTGTCTGGGAGACTGTCTGGCACACCCTTGTTTCCTATTTCATGCTTTACAGCATAGTTGTGTTGGATGGAAGCCCTAAACATGTGTGGCACATACACAATAGGAAGGCAAAAACATGTGGCATTAAGATGCATGGCAGTTGATATGTAACTTGAATAGAAGATGATATGAAAGAGTTCTTTTTTCCCTCCTACTTAATGGCACATCCAGAAACTTTTTCATGGTTGTGGGCATAAGAGAAATGAACAGTAGTTAATTGTTTGGATTATTTATGAAATCCACTTTTTGTTCAAGAAGCTCAGAGCAAGCAAAGAAAACAGTATCTTATTTCCCAATCTTTCTTTGAAAAACAGCCCCATAAGCTAGACATAGGCATAGTTCTTTAGGCTTAGGGGTCTACCTCTCAGAAGGGCCCTCCGGCCTTATTTTAGTCATATCAGAAAGCGAGTAGTTGAACTGAAGAGAGCGAGAAAGCAATTTTGGTGTCCGGTGCTTGCACACACAAGCTGCTCTCAAGGAGATATGTAAGCTGCAGCAGTGGCAGCATAGATCACTTTGTTAGGGATAATGCAGAACGGGCAGGGTGCATCAGTGCTAGGTCTCCTAGATCTGGACAGTAAAAAAAATCTCATTATCCACTAGAGCAAAATATAGAGTTGTCTCTCAAACTCTACTCTCAGGTGTTCATCCTAATCCATGCCACCTAAGGCCATCCGCTGTCCATACTTGGTCCATTACGCCATCCTAGATAAATGTATAGTTCCTCTTTGAGCACCTCTTGGCTGTACAACAACAGACCATAACCAGAGACTCTTTCTAGAGTCTCAACATCTTTTTTATACTGTGGTGACCAAAACTGGATGAAGTACTCTAGGTGTGGTCTTACTAAGGCTTTATAGAATGGCATTACTACCTCACTTAATCTTGATCGTACCCTGTTTGTTGTCTTGTTGTTAAAATGAAGCTTGTTGTTACAATGAAGCCTGGATTCTGTATCTAGGAACTCAAGATGCCGCCGCCCTTTCTTTGATTGCATTTATATGACTGTATGTGAGGTAAGCTAGACAGGATCTGACATTCCTAGCTGAATAGAGATATGAATCTCTGTTCCCCCAGACTGTAACTGTTGGCATATATACATTCGCTTGGAGGTATCTTGGCAACAAATAGTTTGGACATATTTATATTTTCCTAGCAACTGTAATTCTTGTATTTCCCAGTTTTCTAGCAATTGTAGGAAACAATTATGCTACTGTCTGTAAAGGGACACAAGAAAATTAATCTTAAGAGAACTTTTAAAATAAGCACAGAATAGACTAAAAGACTGACTTAAGAGCCATACAATTCAACAATAGTTCAACAATGAATGGAAGTCAGAAAGGAAATGGGTGAGGTTGGCTAAATTATGTCTTCAGTGGAAACGTTTTGTTTCCTTAAAAGTAGGTTCTGGTTTCTGGTTAAGTTACGAACAGGGCAACTTTTACGCAAATGTGCCACTGAAGTCAAGAAGGTTGATTCTTTTGAAAGTGTGCTGAAACTGCATTTAAAATATTTCCATACAAACATGAAAGCTTCCTAAAGAAAAATACAAGTTTAATAACTGGAAAATAACTAGGTTACAATAAAATGTTGCAGTATATTCTCTAACCTGAAATGTATTCTGCTGAAGTTTCTGTTTGGTCTGTGTACTTCATTTGTTAGTTTGTTCTGCAAGATATTATGATGTCAGGGGTGATTCAGGGGGGAGAATTTGGGTAATTTCCTTTTCCCCTGGTACTCCTTCTGCTATATTTTATAGCACAAGACACAAACATTTTGCTTAATCTGTTGCCCTTCTATATTGTAATCCCTATAATAACTCAGATAGCATGGAGTAGAATAGCAATAGTCTCTTATCTTGCACATTTCTAACCTGGAATTTGAGAATATTACAGGAGTATAACAGAAACATGGGGGGGGGGGGGAGAAAATATATTTTTGTTTCCTTCCTGAACAATATTGCAGAAGGTGACCATGCTTTTGGAACTACCATTCATAATTTGGTTCCCATTGCAATCTTGGGGCTAGAGAAGAAAAGGGGAAGTGTGGGAAAGGGAGAGGGAGATGAACAGAGAGCGGGTGGGGAGCAGAGGTAAAATATTGATCATAGCAATGTTTCTTTGACTGTTTACACTACTTGTGGATCTATCTATCTATCTATCTATCTATCTATCTATCTATCTATCTATCTATCTATCTATCTATCTATCTATCTAT